>JAULKR010208539.1:0-56085 GCA_032356305.1 Prasiola linearis | reverse complement strand
CGAAGTTTCTGGCGCAAAAATCTCTGATTTTCCTGAGTCTTCTTCTGGTGAAAAGACAAAATTAGGGCCTCCTGAAGCTATACTTTAATGATGTGATAGCAGCATTGCACTTCAGGTAACAGATTTAGCCCTAAGTCTAGGGTACTACTAGGCAAACGACTTTTTCAGCAGGCCCTAAATAAGTGATTGGCTCTCTGCCCAAGCTCAACTGCTATGCCCGGAGGCTGGCGTTGCTCATAATGTGATGAAATTACATTCAGTCTTCTCACAGACTGCAGGATTCGTATTATGTCCTGCCAGTATGCCTGCGTGCTAACTCAAGTTAACAAAAGCCAAATTCAGGGCATCCTAAACATCAATTACCTAAAGCGTAGAAAATACTATTTCTCCCTCACGAAGCTCAAATTAAAGTGATAAGCTCATTTCTGTTAGCTAATGAAGATCAAACTCCCGCAAAAAAAAGCCCAGCAGCAGTCCCGACGCAAAGACCAACGGAATTCGCGGACAGAACGAGCAGCGCCGGAGAGTAGCCGCCACGAGAGACGGGTGCCGCAGAGAAAAAAACTGACTCTTGATTCAAAAAGCAAACAACGGCGCCAGGAGAAGGCACAAACAAAAGAATTTAAGAATCAGCAGCTGCAGGCATCTGAGCAGATATTACAACAGCAGCAATTAGAGGTGATCTATGCCCGGCTCTCGCATTTAGAGAATAAGTTTTTTATTCATCTAAAGTACCTTAAAGGCTTTAAGACGTTTATAGTAATCAGCTTTCTGCTGGACTTGTGGCTAATCTTCCCGGACCAGTTTCTAATTGACACGATTGCGCAGAATACCTCTGTTGAGCTTCTGGCCTATTTTGCTGCCAAAGCGCAGGTTTCCTCGCTTCTGCTTTTTGTGCCAATCCTCTACTGGCAGCAAAATCCTGAGCGCGTGGCTCTGAAGTTTTTTAAGCTCAGATATATGCTCGCTTTTTTTTCGGTCACCTTTGTCGTGATCGCTCTTCTGCAGGTACTGACGATGCCGCAAAGAAGTTTGCTATATTTAGGTTTTAAAATCGCGGTGATCCTGCTGGCAATCTGGCCAGTGCTTAAATTTGTGCTGCGCTTTAGACAACTTGATCTGATCGAAAAACCTTTTCTGATTCAGACTGTGCTGACAGTAGGCGGCCTGCTGGTGATTCGGCTGCTCTCTTTTTTAAGCAGCAGCTCTGTGGTGGTTTTCGGAACCTCGGGCAGACCAGAGTCTCTGAGTGGTTTGCTCACGGCAGACCATCAGACTGCCTTTTTGTTACTGATGCTTGCTCTGAATGTCCTGCTGGCTGCGCTGCTTCCCCTACCCAAAATAGTTAAACGTGCAGGCCAATTGCTGAAGTCATTTTAACCGATAGCCGACAAATCCTGTCTAGCTAGGCGCTCATGCTCTCTGAGGGGCTGGTTATCGGGTAGAGTCTCCTGCCATTCTGAGGTCAGGCTTGCCGGAGATGAGCGATATCTCAGCTAAGAACCTGCTCTAGCCAAACCAGAAAAGCTGATCTATCTGAGGCTGATAAATTGAATTAAGCACACAGATATATTAGGTTGGCAGCTCTTTAAACGTTTATTTTCAAAGAATATGGCCAAAGAAATTAAAATGCCGCAGCTAAGTGACACGATGGACTCGGGCAAAATCATAAGCTGGTTTAAGTCTGTTGGCGACGTAATTGAACGTGGCGATATTCTGGCAGAAGTTGAGACTGATAAAGCCAATCTCGAAATCGAATCTTTTGATAGCGGCACTCTGCTCAGCATTGCAGTTGAAGCTGACGGCACAGCCGATGTTGGATCAGTAATTGCCGTGCTTGGTGAGCCGGGTGAGTCCGTCTCGGAATCAGCAAAGCCTGCTGCCGCAGCGCAGCCTGTCCAAGAGGCCCCGCCCGCTCAGGAGAACGAGCCTGCGCAGCAAGCTGCAGCAGAGCCTAGCCGAGAGACTAGTGTAGAGATTCCAGAACACACGCAGAGACGTGACTCGCAGACTGCTGATATCTCTCACGAGACTGGAGGTGACGACCAAATTAAAGCTTCTCCGCTGGCTAAAAAACTTGCCCGTGAACAGAACATTAATCTAAATACTATTAACGGCAGCGGACCAAACGGCAGAATTATCCGCAAGGACGTCGACGAGAATCAGTCAGCCGGTCACTTCAGTGGCCAGTCGCTTGTCTCCTCACAGGATTCCACTGCGAAGCGGGATAAGGTGCAGAACAACGCAGCGTTAACGCCGAGTAAACTTGGTGGTCAGAAAACTGAACTGAGTAAAATGCGCGCGACAATCGCCCGCCGCATGCAGGAATCAATGCAGGATTCGCCGCACTTTTATATGACTTCCGTAGTTAACATGAAGTCCGCTAAAGAATTGCGCGAAGCTCTGAAAGTAAAAGATGAGTTTAAGGGTTTAAGTCTGAACCACATGATTATTAAAGCTTGCGCCAATGCGCTGGCCAAGGTTCCTGAAGTAAACGCAGCGCTGGCTGACGGCAAGCTCTACGAGCCTGATCAGATCAATATCGGAGTGATCACTGCCCTTGAAAATGGCTTGTTGATCCCGGTGATTCATCAGGCAGACCAGCTCTCCCTGATGCAGGTTGCCCACGATACCCGTGAGAAAATTGGTCGGGCCCGCGGCGGCAAGCCAAGCGCAACTGACCTGACTGGCGGAACTTTCTCGATTTCGAATATGGGAATGTTTGACGTCGAGAATTTCACAGCGATCATTAATCCCGGACAAGGTGGCATTCTCGCGGTTAGTGCGATGAAGGAGAAGCCCGTGGTTGAAGCTGGGAAGCTGGCAGTTGGTCTAGAAATGAAGGTAACTGTCTCAGTCGATCACAGGATTATCGATGGCATCGCGGCAGCTCAGTTCTTAAAGACATTTAAAGAACAGCTTGAGCTCCCTGCTCTGCTTCTGGTTTAAATTACTTAGTTTATGGCTATTAGTGTCCCGCGTAAAAAGTCGCAGATTGTAAAACCGGAGTGGTTAAAAGCCAAAGCTCCCGGCAGCCCCGAGTATCTAAAGACAAAGGATACCGTAAAAGGCTTAAATCTTGTGACAGTGTGTGAGGAGGCGATGTGTCCGAACATCGGTGAATGCTGGTCTCACCGGACGGCAACATTTATGATTATGGGTGAGTTTTGCACCCGTCGCTGTAATTTCTGCAACGTTAAAGACAGTACACCTGAGGATTTGCAGCCGCTCGATGCTTTTGAGCCGAACCGCGTTGGTCTTGCTGTTAGCCGGCTGGGACTAAAACATGCGGTGGTAACATCGGTCGACCGGGATGACCTGCCGAACCTCGGCTCGGAACACTTTGCGCAAACGGCACGCGCAATCAGAGCACATGCACCAGAGTGTCGAATTGAATTTTTAATTCCTGATCTTGCAGGTAACCTTGAAGCTTTAAAGATTATTATGAAAGAGGATATCACTATCCTTAATCACAATGTTGAGACTGTTCCGCGGCTCTATCGCAAGGTGCGGCCTAAGGCTGGCTATGTTAGATCACTCTCAGTGCTGCGCTGGGCAAAAGAGCTAAACCCGCGCACGATGACAAAATCAGGCATAATGGTCGGCTTGGGAGAAACCGCCGATGAAGTTTTGGCACTGATGGACGACTTGCGGGATGCCAATGTGGATATTATGACCATCGGTCAGTATCTTCGCCCTTCCGATAAACAGATGCCGGTTAAGTTTTTTATCACCCCTGAAGAGTTTAAATTCTACGAAATTGAAGGAAAGAAGCGCGGTTTTAAGTTTATCGAATCAGGCCCTCTTGTGCGCAGCTCTTATCATGCCTGGAAACATTCGGTTGATGAACCGTTTACAGAAAAGGCTCAGGCCGTAGCGTAGCGTTGAGCTCAACTTGAGCTATTGGCTGTGTTCCTGGCTCTCGCTGACTGAGTAGTCATCTTTTGCCCGAACATCAATACTTATCTCACCCATTTTTTGCGCTGTTTTCAACTTAAGGCTGTCTTCAGGCGTCAGCTCAAGAATCATATTAATCTGGTTACTCTCAAAGATACTCTCTGGCTTGTCGATTCTAACAATCTTAACCTGATCAAGAATCCGCTTAGAGGTCAGCGCGCCATCCTGTGTGTAGGTGACTATCAGGTCGATTATTGAATCCTTGCCGATAATCCGCTGGTCAGTGCTTTCTGCTGATAAACTAAAGGAAACTCCGCGCATACCCGGACGGATAACTGTCAAATTATCAGTTGAGACCGGCAAATCTTTGATGCCGACCGCAGTGAGATAGCCTGTTCTGTCAGTTGTTGTTTCCTGTGGCTGCTGATTGCTGGCTCCCGAGGGCTCTTGAGCAAAGAGTGGAGCGGAGAACAGACAAAGCAGGAGGGGGGTAATTTTAATTGATGTGGGCAATACTTTCATAATACTAGTGAAACCAACTATAAACGGCTCAATCGCTACCGTACAGACGTAGAATTAAACTGACCCTTTTAAAATATCTTGATCATACAGGAGTTTCGGCTCGCTAAGACGGAGTAAGTAGGATAGGAGGCTCTATTTTAGAATGATGCCCGGTCTTGTTCGGGGGCTATCAGTCAGAACTCCCCTAGTTCGGGGCTGCTGAACAAGTAACCCCTATTTTAAAGAGCGCCGCTCTTTTGCAGAAATGAAGTTTCTCGCACAGAAATCTCTGATTTTCCTGAGTCTTCTGCTGAGGATATAAAAGTAACTACTTGCTGAAGCTAAGTTTTAATGTCGCGTTAGCAACATTGGAATTGATTGGGCTCGGCTAAAGCACAAGGATGGTCACCACTCCCACCTGATGCCTTATGCACTCAAGGTGTCAGGCTTAGCCCAGCGCTTACGGCATTATTATACGAAGCATTTTTTCAGTATGTTTGGATTTATGAGCTAAAAAACAGAACAAATAATAATTAGAAAAATTAGTCTGAGGATACATGGTGATCATTTAGATATTGTCACCATGTCTTATGCAGGGTGCGGGGATTTAGGCGATTTGAAGTAGAAGCCCTTGCGCCCCAAAATCAGGTATTAATCCTCAGCCGCAGGCTTTCTTGAATTTACTTATTTCTCAGGCCCAGCTCAAGGCTAAGGTCGGTGCACTTTAGATGTACCAAAGAGTCAGAGTATTGTACTTCCCTGTCCGCGCTACTTTTCGACAAGACCTATATTTCAGATTATAGGTAACTCCCCTTGTAAGCCTTTCTGAGCTTTACTAGATTAGGGCAATGTCAGTCAGCCACGAATTCTTAACAGCTTAAGCCAGAAGCTTGTCCAGAAGAATTAAAATCCTGTTATTGATCGGCATGCTGCTCGGAGCGGGTTTTGCCAGTGCACTGCGGGTAACCGAGAGCCAACTTGAACGGCTCATCCTCCGGGAATTAAACAAGATTGCTCAGGAAGCTTGTGCGGACTGTGTTTTGAGTGCTGACTCGCTGAGCCTATCCTTGCTCAGACAGTCTGCTACGGCACGCAACATCAGGCTTACTGATGACGGTGCCACAGCGATGCACTTTAAAACTCTGAAGCTTACTGCCGGACTCAAAGACATCTTCAGTCGTGTTCTCTACTTAAACCGCCTGACATTCTCTGATGGGGGTGCCAACGGGATTGGGCCTGATAGTGCAGCTTTTGCGTTTATCGAGCGGATTTCAAAAAAACCTCCGCCCGAGAAGAAACGCCCATTAATCAAGATTAAGCTTGAGAAGCTCTATATCAGGAAGGCCTACATTACCGAGGACATCGCTGAGCAGCGTTTAGAAGCGACAGATGTCAATTTAGATATTGTCAGACAGCGTCAGGATGGTCAGAGAGACTTTTTCTTACTGACCCCCGAGGTTGGCAATCTCAGAGTTAACTTCCTGCAGTCAGAAAGCTCAGTGAAGATCGGCTCTCTCAGCGGTTTAGTAAGTCTACTTCAAGATTATACGGCTTACGAAAACCTAAAACTAAAAAATGCCTATTCAAAGACAATAATTTCCGGACGGGCAAAAAAGCCCGGTGGCAACCTCTCCGCCGTTGGCCAAACCGAAATCAACCTTGAGAAATTATTCCCCACAGCAAAAGGGCAACTTCAGGGAGATCTCAGTATTAGTGGAAACTATAACAAACCAGAAATTAGCGCTGATTTAAATAGTGCCGATCCGCTGCTGTTTCAGGCCGCCGGATTAAAGCTTGCACCAATCCGGCTTGAGTTGCTACGGCTGATTTATCGCGATCAGACTCTGACCATCCCAGAAGTCAGGATTGGTGCAGCTCCAGTTATGCCACGGGTCGAGCAGCCAGTCAGAATTACCGCTGATGGCCTGAGCGGCAGCATGAATCTGACAGCTGAGGATTTAGTTCTCTCCGATAGCGTAAGCCTTAACGGTCTGGACATTGACCTGAGATTTTCAGGTACTCCGGCACAACCTGAAGTATCGGTCTCCGGCAGCAGTAGCAGAATTATAGCTGCCGGATTCTCTACTGAGAAAATTAGGCTCTCCGGAACCCTCGACCAGCAAAATAGTCAGCTGCGGCTCACTGACCAGGCGGGGCAATCCAGCATTGATATTGGCTATACCCAACAGAGTCAGGAATTACTTGCAGATCTTAAGCTAGAGGAATTTAATCTGCGGAACCCACAGGGTATCGGCCTGAGTCTGAACACCAAAGGACAGCTTAAACTAAAAGATAAGCAGGTAAGAAAAAACAGCCTACCCTTAGAAATTGCAATCCTGGTTCCGCAGAAGATTGCAGAACCTCAGAAAATTAAACTCACAGGCTTAGTTAATTTAAATGCTGAAGCTGTAGATATTGCACTTGACGATCGGAAGACTAGGCAGCAGATTCAGGTCAGTCTGACTTTGCCTGCAAGCGGCGATGCTCCTGCCGCATTAGTTTTGCGGCTTAATGACCTGAGCCTTAGCCGCTTTAACCCCCGCCTCAAATGTGCGCGGATTACCGCCGGCAGCAAGGTAAATTTACAGGACTTTACCGGCGAGATCAGGCTGGCTAATTTTGTTCTTGGCTGTAACGATTATCAGCTTGAGCTGACCCGCCCGCAGGTTCTAAGACTGGATCAGTCAGGTGTTGTTGAGATTTCACAGCTTCAACTGATCAACCCATCTACGCAAAGCGAACTGACCGTTGATGGCGTCCTCAGAGCCCGGGAAGGATTTGATCTGAGAATCTCCGGCGGACTAAAGCTTGCCTCAATTGCTGAATTTTTGCCGCAGGCTGAGAATCTCTCGGGTGAACTCAGCCTTAATTTACAAGCTAAGGCAGGTCAGGATTTTAAACCTTCCCTGAACGGGACTGCTAAGCTTTTAGCCGCAGATTTTACGCTGGCAGAACCCGCGCTCAGCGGACAGAACTTTACAGGTGAGTTTACTCTCAATGACTCCGTAGTTGATATTATCAGCTTTGGCGGCCTACTTAATAATGCTCCGCTGATCGCAGACGGAAGATTTGATTACACTAATCTGGAAAATTCAAATCTGGATCTTGCCGTTAGTGATTTTCAGTACGAATCAAACGATCAGGAACTCTATGTTAATACTGCAGCAGTTCTGAATGTGCGCCAGAATACTCAGGGTAAGGCGCAAATTAGCGGTGATGTCCTGTTAAATGAGGTGCTTTTTCGCAAAGAGCTTACTTTTAATAAAATTCTTGCCCAGCTTAAAAAATATCTGTCCGGCTATCGTTCCGGGAAACAAACCAAGAAGAAACGAAAGACAAAGAAAGTCTCGGATATCGGGCTGAACATAACTGTCTCCGCTAACAGGAATATCTTTCTGCTGACTAATCTTGCAGAGTCGGAGTTCAAAGCCAGCTTTAAGCTGACTGGATCAATTACTAATCCGCAGATCAAGGGACAGCTCAAAGCACTCTATGGTTGGTTTGATTTAAACAGCACCCGATTTGACCTGAACTCAGCTACGCTGACCTTCCGCCCCTATGAGCTGGTCCCGGAATTATCATTTGTGGCAGAAACCAGTGTAATTAATAATCTTGGTGAGCCAACCTATATAATAGCTGAGGCAAACAATACCAGCCTGCTGGCGCCAAATGTTCAATTCTCTTCCGACCAGAATTTGACCAATCGGGAAATTCTCGGACTGCTGACCACTGGCGGTGGCTTGCGGCTGCGCACCTCTGCTAATCAACAGTTTAATTTCTATCAGAACAGCAAAAAGGACCATTCGGGAAACTTGTTTGGCGCGATTTTTGACGACCTGACAAGGTTTGATTCTATAAAAATTGAGCCGGCCTATAATTATCGCACCGGTCTGATCGAACCAAATTTTATTACCCGAAAAAGCTTAGATGACCATTTCTATCTGACAAGTGAGACATTTTTTAGCGGTAGCGGCAACGCCTCAAAGGTCAGCGCAAACTACAATGCCACGCCATACTTCACCCTAAGTGCAATTGCTGACACTGTTACCACTCAGGATAATACTGCACTTGAGCTGGCAAGCGTGTTTACTGTTCTCTCGCAGAGAAGAAAAAATCTGACTATAAATCTCACAGGTACAAATGATTACAGCCTCAGCTCAGTTAAACAGACGCTGCGAATTAATTCAGACTCCCAAATTATGCCCGAGGATATTGGGTACCTTGAAAAGCTGCTGGCAAAAAACTTATTGGCCGACGGGTATTTAGCGGCAACTGGTAAAGTCTCTTGCGTTGTCACAGAATTACTCTGCAATGAACTGACAATCGAGGTTAATTCTGGCGAGCAATTTCTGGTTACAGGTTACAGCTTTGTTGAAGGTCAACAGCTACCGGAGCATATTAGCCTAGATCCCCTGCCCAAAGATCAGGTCGCCAGCATCCGCTTTAAGGAACGGCTCAAAGCAGATCTGGTTCTGGCATTACGCAAAGAAGGCTTTATTCAAGCGCGCCCTGAGCTCAACTATCAACCTACCGAGGCAGCCGGACTGAGCAATTCTGCTGGCCCGGCGGATAACTCTGTGAGCTTGCTGATTGATTTAAGGCTGGGTTCTCCGGTTAGCTTTTTCTTTACTGGTAACGATCTCTACTCGGCAGAAGAGCTGTTGGATTTAATCAAGGTTTTTGAGCGGCCTCAGCCCTTTGGCAATAACACCATTAACTTACTCCTTACTTTAATAAAGCAAGCCTACCTCAGAGAAGGCTATTATATGCCCGGAGCCTCAGCGCGCCTTGTCCAGGATGATCCGGCTGCCGGAGGCCGAAAGAATTATCTAGTCAATATTGATCAAGGTCTGAAAGTTAGACAGATAAATCAGATATTCTCCGAAACTGAGAAACTTGTTGGCTTCAAACAATGGCTTCGCAATCGGGACCCACTGGTCTATGAGCAACTTTATGTCAGTCAGAAGTCACTCCTCCCGGTAAGTTTTGAGGCAAATGTTGAACTAATCACTGAGTTCCTGCTAGCAGAAGGCTACCTTAGTCCGGAGGTAAGCTACGAGCTGGCCTTTGACCCTGCTGCAAGCATGATTAACGCATCATACCTAATTGCGGCTGAGCAAAAACTTACTTTTGATGCTGTTTCCTTGAGAAACTACCCAGATGATGTCGCTGATAATCTGCAGCTTGATCGCCAGACTTATAGTATCAATCAGGTTAATCAGCTAATTAATGTAGCTCTTGATAATCTAGAAAATGCCGGATATCTTCAGCCGTTGGCATTTACTGAGGTCGACAAGCAAACAGTCACCCTGGTCTTTGAACTCGCAGCACGGGCAAAAATCAGTGAGCTAAAATGTCTGAACCAACAGCCAGAGATCTGTAGTCAGATCCTGAAGATATCCGGACTGACGCCGAGCCAGTACTACCGCAGAAAAGATCTTAATACTGCGCGCAGCAGATTACTAAAAACCGGGCTGTATCAGTATGTGGATTTATCGCTGGCTGACCGCCAGCTCGATGCAGAGGACGAAGCCGTTACAATTAAGGTCATTGAGAAGCCTAAACAGACACTTGATTTTGGTCTGGGCTTAAATTCTGAGCTAGGAGTTCATATCTTCGGCGAAGCTGTAGACAGAGGTATCTTCGCTGATGGCAGGACCCTTAGTGCTCGTGCTGATTTTTTCTATGATCCCGGAGAAGGTGAGGTTGTTCAGGGAATTGCCGGTGTCCGCTATCAGAATCCAAACCTTGCTGCAGGAACGGCCAAATATACTTTCGATTTGGGACTGCAAAAGTATAACAACCCTACTCTCGAGTATAACCTTGACCGGACGACAGCAGAGAATCTGCTGCAAAAAACTTTTGGCAATGGTCTTGCCTCAAGCATCGGGCATAGCTTGTTGTTCGATTCCCTCGACGAGGTCAGCACAGGAGCAATTCTTTCAGATCTTGATTTTGGAAATCTGAGGATTTCTATGTTTTCCGGACAGACAACTTATAACTTTAGTTCGGTACCGCTGAGAACTAATTCTGTAAGTAACTCTGAACAAAATAATCTTAAACTATTGCTGGGCCTGGAATATAAACTTGCAAGTGAGGCGATTGCTTCAGAAGCTGATTTCTATGGCCTGCTTGGAAGAGTAGCGTTCTCTACCCCACTGCCAGTCAAACGGCTGAGCATGGCGAATAATCTGGCGCTGGGCAGCATCAATAGTTTCGGGGCTTCAGCCGCAGTGCCAATTACGCAGAGATACTACGCAGGCGGCCGTAACTCTATCCGTGGTTTCCGGGAGAATTCTCTGGGGGAACAGGGCTCTGATAGCGCTGTAATCGGCGGAAACTACACGCTCTCAAATAATTTAGAGCTGCGTTATCTGGTGGCAAAAAGCCTGAGCGTTCACACCTTTTTTGACTTTGGTAATGTATTTCTAAGTAGTGAGGATCTCAGGCAAGAGAACTTTCGAGAGAGTGCAGGTCTTGGTTTTCGTTATCTCTCACCAATTGGGCCGATCGGTTTTGACTTTGGTCATCCGCTGGACCGACAAGCAGGGGAACCATCGCTCAGAACACACTTTAGTGTAGGCAGTGTTTTCTGAGCAGGTTTTCTTCACAGACACTCTACCCCTGTCCAGGAGCTACCCAACAGGTACCCTCTCCCGCTTTTTTCCAACCGGCCGTAGTTAGGGGCTGCTGAATAAGTGAACCCTAATTCAAAAGAGCGTGGCTCTTTTGCAGAAACGTAGTTTCTGGCGCAAAAATCTTTGATTTTGCTGAGTTTTCTTCTGGTGAGAAGACAAATTTAGGTTCTCCTGAAGATATACTTAAATGATGCGATAGCAGCATTGCACTTCAGATATCAGATTTAGCCCTCAGCATAAAGCATTGCTAGGTAAATGACTTTTTCAGCAGGCCCTAGTTACTCTCTTTTAAATTCTCGTAGAGATTTTCACCTTTTCTGAAGGGCTTATTAGTCAATTCTAGTGCTCCCGGCTAAGAGGCTGTTGTAGTAGCGCGGTTTATGTACAGAAGAGAGATAGTTAGTTAAATTAAAGATAATGAAAATTCAGATTGCTCAAGTGACAACAGCTCCGGCACGCTTCTCTGAGAACTATCAACAGATTGCTGCAGCGGTTGAACAAGCAAAGCTGGCTGAGGCAGACCTCATAGTATTCCCGGAACTGGCGGTTTGCGGCTATGCGCACCTGGACTTAATTTATAAGCAGCATTTCAGATCTCAGGCAGCAGCCACGCTGGCAAAAATCGCTGGGCTATCTGATGGCATCGCGATTATTGTTGGCTGTCCACGCCTGGAGGATGGCGAAGTTTATAATTCGGCTTTTGTCTTTGATGATGGTCAGCAAATAGCTGTCATTGATAAACAATTACTTCCTGAGTACGACATTTTTTTTGAGACGCGTTACTTTAAGCGTGGAAAGCCACAGCCTCAGTTAGTCAGGATCGCAAATCAACTAGTTGGCATCGGAATTTGTGAGGACCTTTGGGATACTACCCCACAAGGGTCTGTTTATCAGCAACTGCTCGATCTTGGTGCCGAGGTCCTGATCAATATCTCAGCCTCTCCCTACTCTCAGGGCAAAATCAAGGTGCGGGAACATTTAGTCAGTCGTTTACTTGGGGGTCGGTCTGAGACCACTTTTGTTTACTGTAATCTTGTCGGCAGTTTCGACTGTTATGAGGGGCAGGTGATTTTTGACGGCAGTAGTTTTGCTTATCAGTCCGGCCAGTTCTATTACCTGCCGACATTTTCTGAAGCCTCTGTGAGCTTTGACCTCTTAGCGCCGCGGAAACCAGCTGACTATCAGTTTGCCCGTCAGAACACAGCAGAGGTTGAGGCAGCGTTAATTCTGGGGATCCAGAGCTACTTTAAGGCAAGCAAACTTTCAAAGGCAATCATTGGGATTAGCGGCGGTATTGATTCTGCGGTTGTCGCTACGCTTGCGGTTAAAGCTCTTGGCAAAGAGAATGTCTTGGGTGTTACTCTGCCGAATCAGGCAATTACCAGTTCCGCAACTATCTCTGATGCTAAGAGTCTCTGTAAGAACCTAGATATTGAATTGCGGGAAGTGCCAATCGGCCCCCAATACAAAGCCTGGGCAGAGAGCTTCCCGGGGATATTAGAAGCGGGAGACCTGACAAGGCAGAATGTGCAGGCCAGACTCAGGGGTCTGACTCTGATGTCCATTGCTAATAACCAGCCCGGCAGCATTGTACTGACAACAGGCAACAAGACAGAATTAGCTCTCGGCTATTGCACTCTCTATGGGGACATGAGCGGCGGACTTGCACCAATTTCAGATTTGCACAAAAACGAAGTCTACCAGTTGGCAACAAAACTTAATAAAGACTCTGAACTGATTCCCTTGTCTGTAATCAGCAGAGCTCCAACAGCTGAGCTGGCTCCGGATCAGAAAGACAGTGATAATCTACCTGCCGATTACGACATCCTGTCCCCACTTGTGCAGGAGCTGATTGAGGCAGATTATAATTTGCAAGAGCTACATGAGAAATACTCCGAGGGTGTTGTCACTGAGACAATCAAATTAATTAAATTAGCCGAACATAAACGTCGGCAGGCAGCGCCCGGGATTAGGGTGTCGCTGAAGTCTTTTGGCAGCGGTCGGAGGTTCCCAATTAGCTACTAGTGATAGCAGTTCCTAAGTTGGTATGGGGATCGTGTTCGTTAACTTTTAAGCTCGGTGATCGCATCAGAGAATTGGTCAAGATTCTCAAACTCATGATAGACGGAGACAAATCTCATGAAGGCAATTTTATCCAACGCCTTTAAGGCAGCCAAAACTTCCTCGCCAAGAACATTGCTGCTGATTTCTTTATCACCACGCTCGGCGATTTTGTTTTTAATTTCCTGCACCGTCTGATCAATCTGAGCCAGCTCTACCGGACGTTTCTGGCAGGAGCGGATCAGGCCCTGCCTAATCTTATCGGGGTCAAAAACCTGACGTTTGCCGTCTTTTTTGACAATTATCGGGAGCACGAGTTCTGCACGCTCAAAGGTGGTGAACCTGAAATCACAATCGGCACAAATTCTTCTGCGTCTAATCGATCCGGCTTCTGTTCTGGTTTCTGTTACTGAGAGTTTATCAGATGAGCACTTGGGACAGCGCATGATTTTATTGGCTAAACTTGGGTGTTAGCGGTGAGGTGAGAAGATGTGAGCAACATTATTTAATGTTGCCCCGGGGGGTGTTATTACTCGGCTCTGCCTTCGATGTATGAAATTACATCCTTAACAGTCTGCATTTTTTCAGCGTCTTCATCAGGAATTTCGATATCGAAATCTTCTTCAAGTGCCATGACAAATTCAACGATATCAAGAGAGTCGGCACCAAGATCTTCAATAAAAGATGAATCGGGTGTGACTTCTTCTGCAGAAACATTTAACTGGTCTACGATTAGTTTCTGAACGCGAGCTGCGATTGTCTCAGACATTATATTATCTCCACGATCTATTCTTAATAGCTTTCAATCCAAGTGAGAGAAGAGCAAACAGACCTAATAAAAGCCAGAACTCCGGCATTAGTTTTAAAAATTGTTAACATCGGTTAACGAACCAGCGACAAAACTACAAAAAAAGCTACCCTTTAGCAAGCCGCTAAGACCGTTAGCGGCTTGTCTGGCGAATATGTCTAAGTCAGGCACAAGCGCTGAGCAGCAAAGCTTAGCATGGGAAGAAGAGCGCAGCTCAGGCAGGCTCAAGCCTACTTCCGGGCAACTAATTTAGGGCGTCGGTAGAGAGAAAACCAGATCAACTAACCTGGTCTGAGAATAGATGCAGTAGCAACTACATTTGGGCAATTAAAACTCTGCGGGGAGTCTCTTCAAGAGACTGGCAATGTCTACATGTACATACCGCCGTTAACGCCGATAACCTGTCCGGTAATGTAGTTTGCAGAGTCACCAGCTAAAAAGCTGACCACGCCAGCGACATCCTCAGATGTTCCGTACTTAGCCAGAGGGATAACTTTAAAATGTTCATCTTTGACTTGCTGATCAAGGGAGGCTGTCATCTCGGTTTCGATGAAGCCTGGGGTAACCGCATTAACGTTGATATTTCGCGGCGCCAGCTCGCGCGCAAGAGATTTAGTCAGGCCGATGATGCCCGCTTTTGATGCCACATAGGCTGACTGCCCGGCATTTCCCATTTCCGCCACCACTGAACTGATGTTGATGATCCTTCCTTTGCGCGCCTTCATCATTAATTTTGCTGCCTGCTGTGAGCAGTAGAAAGTGCCGTTTAGATTTACCTGAAGCACACGGTTAAAATCCTCAGCCTTGAAACGGACAAATAGCCCATCAATAACAATTCCCGCATTGTTAACCAAGATATCAAGCTTTCCGGCATCAGCCTTAATCTGCGCAAAAGCTGCAGCAACCGACTCTAAGTCTGAGACGTCAAACTGAATTGGGTGTGCCTCGACTCCAAACTGACGACACTGCTCTGCGGTCTTCTCTGCAGCTTCAGCTCCACGTGTGTAATTAATATAAACAGTTGCCCCTGCAGCTGCTAGTTCCTTACAAATTGCACTGCCGATCCCGCGGGAGCCCCCAGTTACTAGAGCTGTCTGATCTTGAAGGTGTTTAGTCATGGTGCAAAAATAAACGCTAAGATAAATAAAATCAATCCGTCACCCCTAGATTTAGGATTACTTCGCCTCAGAGATAACTCGGGGGTGCTTAACCAGGATCCCCTGATCAAAAGAGTCCTGCTTCCTTGTATAGCCTCAGTTTTATTGCGCAAAAATCTCCGCTTTTAAGCTTAAATTACAAGTTAAGGTTTCCTGAGGATAAGCTCCGGCCGTGCGTTACTATCATTGAAATTTACCCCCTCATCCGCCTAAATAAAGTGCAACGGCTTTAGCCATTAGAGGCTAAAGCTCTTGCACTTCAGCCTCAATATAAATCCTAAACATTAAATCTCAACGGATTAACTTCTGTTTAGCTAACCCGACACTCCCTAGGGTCTCATCTGAGGTCTTAGCGGAATAATAGTCAGTCTATAGCTTAGTTAATTTTAAATCGCGGGAGTTTTATCTAGCAAACCTGAGGCCTTATCAGAGCCTGCTAAAAAGTCTTTCGTATAATAGTGTTGAATGCTGAGGGCTAAAGCTGACACCTAAAGTGCAATAATGCTAACGCATCATTGCAATTAACCGGGCTTGTGAAGTGCAAGGGTTTTGGCCATTTTTGGCTAAAACCCTTGCACTCCAGGTGTTAAATTTAGGCCCAAGCGTTCAGCTTTATTACACAAAAGACTTTTTCAGCATGCCCTACTTATTGAGCAACCGCGAAGCAGGTCTAATCAGAATCAAATAGTAGAAATTGCTTCTGACCCCTTGCGGGAGCCTCAGGTATTTGACATGTCATAACTGCAGGAGTCAATTGCTCCGGCGGCCGAGTCAATTGCCTTGGTCATCTTGCCTACCAGTCCGGCCTGTGCGAGTTCGTGCGCTACTCTGATTGCGTTAAAAATTGCTTTAGCATTAGATGAGCCGTGGCAGACAATGCCGATTCCGTTGAGTCCAAGCAGTGGAGCTCCGCCGTAGGACGCAGGATCGAGCTTGTTCTGAAATAACTCCTTAAATGCCGGCTTAGCCAACAGCATGCCAAGCTTTCCGCGCAATGTTTTCCCGACCTCAGTCTTGATCGAATTGATGAACAGATTAGCTCCACCTTCGAGCGTTTTTAAAACGATGTTACCAATAAAACCGTCACAGACGACAACATCAGTTGTATCAGTGCAGAGATCCCGACCTTCAACGTAACCGGTAAAATTGTGCTCTTTAAGATTATTAAAGATATAGGCAGCAGCTTTGGTCAGGTCATTACCTTTAGAGCTTTCGCTCCCGTTTGCCAGCAAACTAATCTTAGGTGTTTTAACTCCATAGAGGCACTGCACATAATGTCCGCCCAGGATACCAAATTGGACAAGTTGTTCTGCCTGACAAGTCACATTCGCTCCACTATCGAGCAGGACTGTAGGGGTTTGACTAAACTGTCGGGGAATAAGCGTCGCAATCGCCGGACGGGTGATGCCGTTAATCGTCCCGAGAACGCTCAGACCTGCTGCAAGCATAGCACCTGTATTCCCGGGGCTAACCACGGCGCACGCAGAGTCTTTTTTAATTAACTCAAAAGCACGTTTGACTGAGACTACCTTCTTTGATCTGATTACCTTAGAGGGAGAATCACTCATACGGATGAAATCTTCTGCATGCTCAATACTAATAAGCTCAGAAATTTCCGGGGCGAGTTTAAGTGTTGTTAAATGTTGCTCAATTATTTGCGCATCGCCAACCAGCCTTGAGCTGATTTGTAATTCGCGGGCAGCGCGGACAGCGCCATCAATTATAACTTCAGGCGCTGAGTCAGCACCCATAACGTCAACAGCAACGGTCATTGAGCGACTTGTGACGGGAGATTCAGACATTCAACAGAGAAAAATTCGAGAGGAATTTGGTTGAAATTTGAGACTTAACCCTTGGCTGTTCGCCAGAGGTCGGCTTTATGATTTACTCAGCAGCTGCTTGAATCTGCTTGCCACGATACTGCCCACAGCTGGTGCAGACGCGGTGAGGCAAATTATGGGAGCCACAATTAGAGCAAACAATACCAAAGACAGGCTTGATTGAATCATGAGATCTGCGCATATCACGCTTGGAGGCAGATGTTCTTTTCTTTGGAACTGGCATGGTTAGTGACTAAAAAAATTAGAGCGGTAACAGTATCTGAGTATTGAGAATAACTCAACAATTTGGCAAAACTATTCTATTCCCTGACCTGCGGCATCTGACGCAACTTACTCAAATCATAACCTAAATTTCCTAATTTAGCCCTTAGCTCGCGGTAATCATCCTCAGGGATTGTTCTTTCCCGCGCCATAATCCATGCATAATCC
Source organism: Prasiola linearis (assembly GCA_032356305.1). Classification (NCBI taxonomy): domain Eukaryota; kingdom Viridiplantae; phylum Chlorophyta; class Trebouxiophyceae; order Prasiolales; family Prasiolaceae; genus Prasiola; species Prasiola linearis. Next base: position 38,753 of record JAULKR010208539.1, on the reverse strand, counting down.
CGCTTTTTTCTGGCAATAATCGTTTGTGTATAGTCCTGATCTAAATGAGAAATCACGTAATCAAACTTTAGAGGCCAGATAAACTGCATCTTCCAGCGCGCTGAATCCTCTTTACTAACAAAGCCTACAGGTTTCATCGTCTCTTCTTTGGCATCAAAGCTTCCTTCTCGATAGGTATAAGTGGTTTGCACCTTAAGGTCTCCATCCTGCGCGTAGTTCTCTAATCCCTGATAGTGATCATCATCCTGAGATGTTGGGATGTGGGCAATGACGTACCAGTCTCCCATAAACCTTTTAAGATCCACATTTTCGGCTGCAGGAATCGGCGGGTGTGAACTGCAGGCAGAAAGAAAGCAACAGATGAAAAATGATTTTAGAGAATTCTTAGTAATGGCCATAACTTTATTTTATTACATCTCACCTGATAGAGAGAGGAACGATGCTATTCTGTATGTTAGAGATCATTTCAGGTAACATCAGAGGCTAGTGTCGGCGTAAAAACCCTGCGCCCGAACTCAGGTTAGTTATCGGAAGAGACCGGTAGCTTATAAACATACCAATCCGCAAATAAGGCCTGCCGAAAAAGTCTTTCATGTAATAAGGCTAAATGCTTAGGACTGAATCTGACACCTGAAGTGCAAGAGTTCTAGCCTGAAATGGCTAAAACTTTTGCACTTCATCCAAACCCAATTTATTGCAACGATGCTAACGCATCATTAAAGCATATCTTCGGGAGGCCCTAAATTTGTCTTCTCACCAGAAAAAGACTCAGGAAAATCACAGATTTTTGCGCCAGAAACTACGTTTCTGCAAAAGAGCTGCGCTCTTTTGAATTAGGGGTTACTTATTCAGCAACCCCTAGATATTTAAGTTTAATTCCGGAGGGAACCAAGAAATACGCTTTAAGTTTGGAAGACATCTGCAGGAAAAATCCTTAAAGATTGCGATAAACGTAATTTGAACGCGAAGATAATTGGGCGAAAGACTACTGCACTTAAAGAATCACGATACTCTCGGTTAGTCGAAACTCCGCGTCTGCAAAAGTTTAAATGATGTCTGACTCCGCGCTGTGCTCTGCGGTACGATAAGCCCGATCAACAAGCGCTCTTCCCTTAGTTGTAACTTCCAACTGGCATTCTCTTAAGATGTTAGTACCAATGCCGATTGAATTAATCATGCCTTGCCCCCGTGCTGCTTCTAGAGAACAGCAGATATCAAATTCTGAAAGTGTGAAGTGCTGGGCAAAGTTAGTTATAACCATAGCGGCGTCTACCGGCCCTTCAAAGAGCTCATCAGCAAGCATAAGAAATGCAGCAATCACCGGAGGAGTTTTCTCTGTGATTCCTCTTGGAAACAAATCCGCCACGTCCTGCTTTACCAGTTCAGTGACCTGAGAAAATGGTTCTAGAGCCAGCTTAGCCAAAGAGAGATACCTGGTGTCACCCGGTAGTGAGGGCATTCCTCTCTCGCTTAAAATCTGCGCTGCCTCCTCCTGCGCAGGAACGTCAGATTCAATGGCTGTCAGCAATGGAGAAGATTTCATAATTATTGGTCAAAGTAGTCGATAAATAATGTCAAAAACAACTGCGCTAATCAAATAGCGCTAACTGGGCGCTTGATCACTTCATTATATGCGCGGACCAAGCTTGGTCTGAGAGCAAAGCTATCTTAGGGGTTAATGAATAAGTAGCCCCTAACTCAAAAGAGCTGCGCTATTTTACAAAAACCCAGTTTCTGGATCAAAAATCTCCGATTTTACTGAGTAGTCTTTTGGTGAAAGGACAAATTGAGGCCTCCTGAAGATGTAATTTAATGATGCGATAGCAGCACTGCAATTAATCGGATTTGTGAAGTGCAAGAGTTTTGGCCATTTCTGGCTAAAACACTTGTACTTCAGATATTAGATTTAGCCCTGAGCATAAAGCATCACGGCGCAAATGACTTTTCAGCAGGCCCTATTTTAAACCAAACCGTTTTTGCCTGACATAATCGAGAGCGACAAAACCAGCTACTGCCATCACTCCCACGCCCGCCCCGACCTCCATGATTATATTTTGGTAAGATGCCAGAGCACTCAGACCAGCTATCTCTGAAGCTATAAAAAACGGGGCAAACAAGGATACTCCAGCCGAAATCCAGTAGCCCCGTCCGTTTCTTTCTGCCTCTCTGAGCGATTCCAGCCGGTCCTTGTAGGTTTGGATCGAAGTGACAGATTTGTCTGTCTGGCTCGCCAGTTCACTGATATTATTGGCCAGCTTTTTCTGATGCAAAGCAATCTCATCGGCAGTGTGATCACCAAATAGCCAGCGCTGCTGGTTTTCCTCAAGACCGACGTAATCAAAGAATTCTGAGACCCGGTCTGCCGCAGTATTTAATCTGTTGTGGATATACTTAAGGGAGCGGCTGATATTCCAGGGGCTGACCTTGACCCGCAGCGCTGGATTAGGCTCTAGATCCAGATCATTTGTCGCATCAATCAGGTTTCGGTCAAGCCGCCTGACCACATCTCTTTGAGCAGAAAGTACTGAGTTTGCCAAATCGATTAGCACCGTCCCGGTGCCAGGAGTTTTTCCCTGTTCTGACTCAAGAGAGACCAGCGAGTCGCTCTGAATTGCATTATCATTGGATAAAAGGGCTGACCTTAACAATCCAATACTATCGCCCCCCTCATTAAAGTCAGTCTCTCCCAGAACAGCATTGCTACGTACTCTGTCAATCGGACCGTCATGAACAGTAATAATGTGTCGGTCAGTGATTAAGATGCAGATTTTCGCTCTGGTTACCTGGTCCTGATCGAGAGGGTCAATGTTTACGCCCCTAAGTTGCAGGTAGTGCCCGGGAAAGCATTGATAGTCACTATATTCTTTAAAAAAATCAGGGTCGAGATGCTTGCGTAACAGCTGCTTGAAATCTCGCACCTTGATTTCTCCTTGTGCCAAATGAGTATCTATATCTATCCAGCTAAAAACTGCGGAGGAACCCTCGGGCATGACCGTTTCGCCACTGTTATTTACCTGCCATTTTTGCTGGGCGTCGTAATCAATGCGGGTAATTTTAGTCGCTCCGGATTTAATAAGGCTATTGGCAAGGTCGACATAGTTATCAACAAAATTGCCGACCGAACTCGTATAATGGGTGTTATTACTCCCGGAGAAATCTTTAGCAGTTTTGATCAGCCCCGAGAGCAGATGCCTGAGAACTTCAGGTGCTATATTCTCTGAGACCGGACTGGCTATCTCCTCCCCCACTAATGTCTGAGGAGCAGATGACTGAACAGAAGCTGTCCGGTCGCGGTACTTTCTGACAAATTTCTTAAATTGTCGTTGGGTGACATTCTCCAGACGACAAGCTGTCAGGGGTGCCCCTGCGTGATCGAGTAGCTGTAAATTTACTGTTCCGGTTTTCGCATCCCTGTCCGACCTGTCAAAGGTAATCACAGCGTTGCCAACGACAACTCTACTTATTGGCTTATTTTCAAGGACTACTCCGGGCACGATACGACTCTATACAACTCTAAGGTCTTAATATTACTAGAGACTAAGTTCCTATTCAAACATTGGGATTAAGTAGGGCCTGCTGAAAAAGTCATTTAAGTAGTAAGGCTAATACTTGAGGCTAAATTTGGTAACTGAAGTGCAAGGGTTTTAGCCAAAAATGGCCAAAACCCTTGCACTTCACGAACCCGATTAATTGCAATGCTGCTATCGCATCATTAAAGCGTATCTTCAGGAGGCCCTACTTTTGTCTTCTCACCAGAAAAAGACTCAGGAAAATCGCAGATTTTTGCGCCAGAAACTACGTTTCTGCAAAAGAACACAGACCTTTCGACTTAGGGGTCACTTATTCAGCAACCCCTAAGTAGTTTTTTGCAGACCGGAGAACACCGGACCATCCCCGGCAAAGGCGCTTGCACTGCCTACCTTATTTCGGGGATAAGTTCGGCCTTGTCTTAACATTATTGAGCCAGCCCCACGTATCCTATTGCGTATTCTACTATATGGAACTATTATAGAAGGTCAGATGAATGTTACTTCCAAACTCAATATATTAGCTGATGCAGCTAAATATGACGCCTCCTGTGCCAGCAGTAGTTCTGTCAGGAAAGGAAAAAAGGGCGAGCTCGGCAGCACAAATGGGACAGGTATTTGCCACAGCTTTACCCCTGACGGACGTTGCGTCTCATTACTCAAAATCCTACTGACAAATTACTGTATCTACGATTGTCTCTATTGCGTTAACAGACTGAGCAGTGATGTGCCACGCGCGCGCTTTACGCCGGCTGAAGTGGTGGAGCTCACTATGGAGTTTTATCGCAGAAATTATATCGAGGGGCTATTTTTAAGCTCAGGAATAATTAAATCTCCTGATTATACAGCAGAACTGCTGACTGAGGTAGGCAGATCGCTGCGCACCACTCATCAGTTCTCAGGTTATATACACCTCAAAGCTGCCCCTGGCACTGACGCGGTACTCCTTAAAGAAATGAGCCGCTGGTGTGACAGAATCTCAGTGAATATTGAACTCCCTACTGAGGAGAATTTGGCTGAGATCGCTCCTGCTAAGACTCATGTGCAAGTCGAGAGCACAATGAAGACTCTAAAGGCAGGAATTGATCATAAAAAAGCAGAGCGCAAAAACCCCGCCCTGCGTTTTGCTGCAAACTCGCAATCAACACAAATAATTGTCGGAGCAACTTCTGCCAGCGATCAACAAATCCTGACAACCGCCGACAAACTCTACAACAACTATGACCTGAACAGAGTCTATTATTCTGGCTATAGCCCCATCCCTAAGTCAGCGGCAATTCTCCCTGCCAAGCAGACTCCAATGCTGCGCGAGCACAGGCTCTATCAGGCCGACTGGTTAAGCCGCTTTTATAAATTCTCTGTTGCTGAATTATTTACGGGTGACAGCAATCTGGATTTGAGAGTGGACCCAAAACTGAGCTGGGCGTTAAAAAATCTGCAGCAGTTCCCGATCGATCCAAACACGGCCAGCAAGTATGAGCTGCTTAGAGTCCCGGGTCTGGGAGTCCGCGGCGTTGAAAAAATTCTTGCCACGCGAAAATTCAGCGCAATTACCTTAAGCACTCTACAGAAAATGCACCTACAACTTAATAAAGCTAAATATTTTTTAAAGTTTAACAGTAAAAATTATTACAACAGCTACCTTGACCGACAAAACTTCTCAGATTTTTTTATTAAGCCTGAGTCCGCTCAGCAGCTAAGTCTCTTTAGCGCGGCAGAATCCTGAGCGTTTGTGAAGGCAGAGCCGCTTAATGTTGATGTCCCTGCGCTGTTTAAGCGCTGGACCACTCTCTGCGGTTACTATCTATCAGAGAAGACTGCAGCGGGAGCTACTGATTTCTCAGAGCTAAACCGTTTTTCAGCTCATTCTCAAGTAAAGCTCTTTAGTACCGACACGAAAACAATCAGCGGTAGCCATCAGCTTTCTGTTGACCCAAAAACCCTAAAGCTGCTCAAAGTTGTCAGCTGCCACAATCAGCCTGATCGCTGGCAGAAGATGTATGCAGTTGTCCTTCGAGAGCAAAAAAGGCCGGGCGGATTTGAGCTCTTAACAAACAGTGCTGACTTAATCAGTCGGCAGTTTATGGCGCTCTATCAACAAGTCAGACATGATCGACACAAGATGACTGCCTTTGTCAGGTTCAGAAAGGTCAGCGCAGATAAATTTCATGCTTTTCATCTACCCGAGCACTACATCACTGAACTGACCGCTAATTTTTTTAAGAGCAGATTTTCGCAATTTAGCTGGGAGATCCAAACTCCCTCCCGCAGTGTTATATGGGACGGTGCAAAGCTTAGTTTTGGGGCAGGAGTCGCCAGTGATCCGCAGGCTGACGCCGAGGATCAGTACGAGAACATGTGGTGCAATTATTACCAATCAATCTTTAATCCCGGTCGCGTAAAACGGTCGGCAATGCTTAATCAAATGCCAAAAAAATACTGGCAGACTATGCCCGAGACAAGACAAATTAACCAGATGCTCAGAGATGCACCGGGACGCGTCCGCCAGATGCAGAAGTACAACAGCCACGATCTAAGCACCACCCGAGCACCCTTTATCTCAGATGCAGACTACAGGGCTCAGATGGTAAAATACAAAAGCTGGGTTTCTCAATTTACCCCGTGCACCGTTGAAAGCTCAGCTAAAAAATGGCTGCTGACTGACCAACCGCTTGTCATTGCCGGCAAATTTATCTGCCCGCTCCAAGTCTTAGGCGCTTTACTACCCGATTCAGACCTCTCAAATTTTACAGCGGTCTACTTCCTGAAACAGCCAAACTACTCAGCCGAGACAGCTTACAAGACAGTCACTCTGGCGATGGCCAACAGGGATAAGGGAATAGTTCTTAACGAGATTCGATTGTTTAAGCCTATTCGTATCTGGGTATCAGGCAACGCTGCATATCAATCACTGATGGGAAGAACTATTGACCCAGAGGTTAAAAACCCGCTTGTTCTGGGTGTTGAGCTAGCGCCGCTGCCTGAGCTCAACCGTCTGATAATCTCGGCCGTGGACGGGCTTGAAGATTTAAGGTTTGAATCAATTGCAGATGCTATCAGATCCCGGTTTCCTGACAGGGTCAAAACTCTCTCCGCAGCTTTTTGTCCGACAGAGATTTAATCAAACTAAAGGTAAGAGTTCTGCAGGTCATCAATCCAAACTGTCCGAAACCGAGAGCCTACAGGACAGTGCTCGTCCGAAAATCAAGCAACATTAGCTGCGGGAGTTCCGCTCAGTGATAAAGTTGTTCTCTCGCAGAGACTAAGAGCAGCAATTTAGAAAATCCAAGAAGAGTTTTCTAGGAGAACCCCCCTGGCTCCTGAGAAATACGACTAGTTCCTGGCCATAGAATTTACCTTCATCCCGATATTCCTAAGCGAATCTAGCTGATACCTCGGCGGATATAAGACTTTACTTTTTCTAAATCTTATTTACTCAACAGGCTCTCGTCTAAAGGCGACCGCGATCCTCTGCTCGGTAAGGCGTTGGACCAGACCATCACAACCCTAAAGATCTTCGGCTTCTGGGGGCGTAGTCGTCGTCTCCTTAGTGCCAGCCAATCTATAAGACTTGAGCAACTCTATTAGCGGACCTGAGCAGTGCTCAATCTGTTCATGGATTCTCAAATCTTCCTCTGCCGCTACTAACCTACCGACAGAGATCATTCCCGCAGACTATCTGGCTACTTAGGTCTACTCAGATCGGGTACTATCTGAACTCACTTTACAAATCACATTATGAACAATTTATCCCCCCTTTCGTCCGTTAAAACCTTGTCGGTTCTAGGCCTGATTTTTCTTACCATCCCGTTGAGTATCAGCGCTGAGATAACTTCTGGTGCCTGCCCCTACTCCTGCTCCACTCAAGGCATTGATAAAGCGCAGTGTAAGGATTGGCGCAAAGATGACCTTTGCTATGTTGAGGATCTTCGCCCTGCGAAGCTGGTCAATCAAAACAGAAAAATTGTTTTAGTCGATCAAAAGATCAAAGCAGGAGAGACAATTAAGGTCGATTTGCCTAAAGGCGATTACAAGATTGCAGAGCTTGACGCTGTTGTTAGTCGAAAGGGCAAAAATACAGATACCACCTTGACCGCTAAACTTGGTAATCAAACTAATTACGGAACATTGCAAGTTGATGACAATGACCAACATGTTTTAAAATTTAAATCAGAGGCAGAAAAGCCTGGCGACCGAAGACTGATGCTGACTGCAGGAAATGGCACTGTATATGTTGAGTCAATTCACATTATCCTTAAATAAAGTTTAGCTGCTGTGGAGTGGCTCAGCTGCACCGACCGGTGATCTTTAACTTCTAAATTACTATGCTCAGAGCCTTTCTTTACACTTTAATCCTCTTTTCTATGTCCGCATGCTCCATTTTTGGAATCAGAACTGCAGAAGAAGCCTCTTATCAAACTGTCAAGCAGGATGGTGCTTTTGAAGTCCGGCAGTATGCGGACTACCTCAGTGCTGAGACTGTTGTAGAAGTAGCCGATTGGGATGAGGCATCGAGCATCGGGTTTAAACGTCTGGCAGGCTATATATTCGGGGATAATACCAAACAGCAAAAAATCTCTATGACGGCACCGGTGATCATGTCAGACCCAGCGACCAAGTCGCAGAAATTGGCGATGACTGCGCCGGTAACCAGCAAACGGTCTGCAGAAGGTTGGAAGATGACATTTGTGCTGCCAAAAAATCTTAGCACCACGGATGCTCCTACGCCGAACAGCAAACTTGTAGAGGTTGCCAAGGTGGAGGGTAAAAAATATGCGATCAGAAAGTTCTCCGGCTTTCTTAACCCTGAAAAATTACAACGCTACGGGCCCGACCTCAAAGCCTGGATTGAAAAAAACAATCTTATCGCTCAGTCAGACCTTCTACTTGCCGGTTTTGACCCGCCATGGACGCTACCGTTCCTGCGCCGCAATGAAATTATGATCGAGGTCAAGTAGATTGAGAACAATAGTTTGAGGTTGTTGTATAAGTAGGGCCTGCTAAAAAATCTTTTATGTAGTGGTTGCCGAATAAGTAGCCCCTAAGTCGGAAGAGTTGAGCTCTTTTGCAGAAACGTAGTTTCTGGCGCAAAAATCTCTGATTTTGAGCTAAGAAGATAAAAGTAGGCCTCCTGAAGATATGCTTTAATGATGCGATAGCAGCATTGCAATTGATTGGGTTTGTGAAGGGCAAGGACGTCAGATTTAGGCTTGAGCATTCGGCATTGTCACATGAAACAATTACTTAGCAAGCCCTGTCTGGCAGCTCTCTTTGCTTAAAAATATAGACCAGACAACTGTTAAGTTTCTGCTAAGGCAGACGGGGGAGCTTTCGGTCTCTCGAACAGTTCCGCTCTTCGCTGATGCTACTAAGCACCCTTTTTAGGTTGTTCCTGTCCTCGCCGCTTGGTTTTAAGCCCATGATTCGATCCTCTAAAGCGTCAATGGCTGAGAGGTAAAGAGCAGCGCTATTACCTTCAGGTCTGACTATCTGGCTCAGGCGCTCAAGATAAAGAACGGCCCCGGGAGTTCCCTCCATTCCTTTTTGTTTCGGTAAACAGGGAAGAAGTAGGTCAGTGAGCATAGTAGGCTAGTTAAAATCTTTTCTAAACTTATGATAACACGACACAAAACGTGACCCGAAAATCAAAAAAAGAGAAAAATTCAAAGATCAGACAATTTCCACGACATTCTAAAGAGCCAGACTTAAATAGGGCCTGCTAAAAAAGTCATTTATGTTATGATGCCCGGCACTGAGGGCTAAATTTCATACCTGAAGTGCTAGGGTTTTAGCCTAAAATGGCCAAAACCCTTGCGCTTCACAAACCCGATTGATTGCAATGCTGATATCTCATCATAAAATATATCTTCAGGAGGCCCTAAGTTTGTCTTTTCACCAGAAAAAGACTCAGGAAAATCGGAGATTTCTGCGCCAGAAACTACGTCTCTGTAAAAGAGCAGCGCTCTTTTGATTTAAGGGTTACTTATTCAACAACCTCTAAATAGTTGGACTCTGCAGAATATTATACACGAGAGTTCCGGACCCCAGCCAAGTCAGCTTGCCACAGACAAAGCCGTCACCACTATCGATAATTTGATCAAGACCTCTTGCTGCTTTTAATGGCACTCCTGTAATGACAATATTGACACCCCTGGCCCTGCCGGAGCAGTTAGCCAGATCATAGATATCGCCATCATTATCAAAGCGATAATTCTTATCATCGGTTGATATCTCAGCAATCGGAGCCACCGGTAGAAATCTTCCCAAAGCATTGTTATTATTTGTCATACGGCCAATCGTCGGATTGACCCCCCCCCCGCCTGCGATCGATCCCTCTCTGGGGATTGTTACATAACCCAAATGGTCAAACATTGCCGTCAGTGCGGTCTCAATAGTCTTAAAATCCTGGGCAGTCTGGGTGATGTAGACCTTCTCGCGTAGCTCATCATAGGCAGCCAAGGCCAAGCTGGCCAAAATACCAACTATTCCGATTGTAACCAGCAATTCCACCAGTGTGAATCCGCTCTCGCATGTACTTAAACGTTTTTTGTTAATCATCTTAATTAAAGTGTCGAACAGTACCGGGTAATACTTTAGTTTGAATAGGCTTTAATTTTTTGCAAGCAACCGACAGTAATCTCTTAACTCCCAGCTATCTAACTGGGGGAGTAGAATTTTCTATAGAACTAGAGCCTTTGGCTCGTTTGTTATCCCACCTAAGTCCTCAAGGAGTGACCTGACCAGTCGAACTAGTCAGCAGGCCTAAGCTAATATTTTATTAAATCTCAGTCAGGAAAGCTAACTCTAATAGGGTTCTAAATCTCGTCTAAAACTAAATTGCTGTCGGGTGATACCCCAGTACCCTACTCCGGAGGCTGATCCGAGGATGATGCACATTTAAGTACGAAATCCACAATCTCGTGGTATCCATCTTGGTACTTCTTTGGGTTTCGATCAGCTATATAAGTCAGGCAAGTTACCGCAAGCATCCCTCTGATTGTATTCTCCCGCCCGCGAGGCATATGGGTGTTAGCAAATTCAGTGGCTTCGCAGACCAAAGTGATCAGTTCTATCTGGGCATCCATCAACTTTTTCTGCTCAGGGTCCTGGTAATTGGATTGCTCGCGGTCAGAGACCAGGCGCCGGCGCATCATATCTATACACAAACCCATAAGTTTTTTTGTAACATAAAAGAGAATCAGACTAGCTTAGCCGATAATATCTACGAGTATCTGATTTTCAACTTCTAATCAAAAGATTTGGTCTCATTGCTTCAGACTCAAATTCTATCGGCGGCTAAGCGTTTAAGTAGGGGTTGCTGAATAGGTAACCCCTAATTCAAAGGAGCGGCGCTCTTTTGCAGAAACGAAGTTTCTGGCGCAAAAATCTCCGATTTTCCTGAGTCTTCTTCTGGTAAAAAGACAAAATTAGGGCCTCTTGAAGATATCTTTAATGATGCGATAGCAGCATTGCAATTAATTGGGTTTGTGGAGTGCAAGGGTTCTGGCCATTTTTGGCTAGAACTCTTGCACTTCAGATATCAGATTTAGTCGTAAGTATTGAGCATTATTACACGAAAGACTTTTTCAGCAGGCCCTGAGTAGTCTCCGGCGACCGAGGCTGTCTATTCGTCACATTTGGTCGTGTAGAGACCTTGCGTGACGCCGATCTGTCCCGGGTCCATAAAGCTAAACTCTCTTCCTGTACCACTGCAATGGGTAGCAACGATTGTCAGCGAGCCACCTGCACTGATTAAGACGTGGAGTGGCATCTGGCTGTCGGAAAAGAACGGTAGAATAATCTCTTCGATCTGTGGTCCGAGGGAGTGCCCGATGTGCGTACATGCCCTCTCATCCGGCCCCGTAGTTCCCTCAAAACTATAGCCGCTGCATGAGCTTATGGCGCTTGAGTCGCTGACTTCGTTGATCATGTCTGCAGCGGTAGAGGCTGCTGTTATCAAATTCCGGACAGTGACCTGAGCTTTCACATCGTAAGCCTTTTGCCTGTACTCATCGTAGGCTGAAACTGAAAGGCCCGCCAGAATCCCGACCACCGCTACAGTCACTAAAAGCTCAATTAATGTAAACCCCTTTGTCTCCATAACATAAGAGTCGACCCAGGCAGTGAAAGACTGAAGGTTTATTATATTATTGCTCGTCGTTTTGCCAAACCCTGCGAGTTTTTTATGATGCCTTATCTCAGGTTTATTCAGAAACTGTAATTTTCCTGAGTTTCCTTTCGGTAGGATGAAAAGTTTGAGCCTCCTGATGATTAGCATTAGATACGAGGTGGCGTCGTAACAACTAATTCTCCGTAAGGCTGGGATAATGTCCACCGGCATTCGTCGCTTAGGACTAAACCATACGCAGTTTTATGTCCGAATTAGTTTTAAGTTTTTAACACTTTTAAACTTGAAAAATTTTTGGCAAACCCTTCTTAATTGATTAGCGATGTTCACTGTTTTAGATCCCTTTTAATCACCGGCAATTGTATAACTGAAGCTATAGCTCTGGTTCCGGGAGAGTTGTCGGGGCAGATGAGCTAAAACAGAGCTAATTTGCTTCTCATTTCCATAGTTTATCTCCCTGAATCCATTGGGGAAGGTCTCAAGCTTCAGACTCCTGTCAAACTTAAAAAGCGCCGACTGATTTACTCTGTTTCTGAGCGAAAAGTCTGATCTGGTCTGAGAATAATTACGGGTTGGGCGATAGCTGCCGTAATACACTGCACTACCGCGGTTCTTAGCATTAGCGGAGCAGTCTGTTCGGGAGCAAGTCGCAAGCGGTAAGTTCTCGCGCAGCGAGCGAAGGTTAACATCTGCGCTTGCCCTAACAGTTAGCTGCACTCTAATTTTATCCTGATCAAAATTGTAGATGCGAATAAAACTCAGCGGAAGCTCATCGATACCTCCGGTAACTCTTAGAGTATTTGCCTGCCGGTCGAGACTATATTCAATTGAATTATAGTCTTCCCAGTAACGCTTGCCGTTATTAAGATCAGCAACCAGACCATGATGGGTCAGCGGATGCCAGTTAGCCGCCAGTACTGCTGCCCCGTATTTCTTAAAACTAAGGACCGTAATCCCCCCATTATTGTAGGGAGCAACAAAACTGACATTGTTACGGACTTGATCCGGCAGCAAATTTAAATCATCACTGGTAAATTCATTTCTGGATTTACCTTTACCGTCAGCAATATCTCCCTGAAACTGAAATCGCTTTCTGACACTGGTTGCGCCGCCGGCCATCCCGGGTGCGCCCGCATAGATGCTCACGTAGTATCCCGGCCTGTTTACGCTGATCATTGCGCCGTTCTCTCTGATGAAGCTGCCTTGCTCCTCGTGCGGGAGAAGAGTCTGACTCCGTTGGTAACTGCTCTCCGCCGGAAACAATAGTTTACTGACGTTGCGGTTACCCTGACTAGCCGGGCGGTAACGTTGGAACTGCGCAAGGTCTCTGGTGTAATCTGCAAGCAAACGACCCTCTTTGCCGCGGTTTGTTCTTACCGCCACTTCCGGCACCAGATTCATCAGGCCTTTAGCGCCAGAATACTGCTCACGGTCTGTGCAAAGTGTGGTTCGATGAGAATATGGACACCCGGCCAGAAATCCACCACCCGGCTCGTAAACCATACTCTGATTATAGAAATTATAGCTCTGGCGCAGGTTATCAAAAATTTCAGTGTCGGGTCCTGCTGCATCATCCTCGGTAAGTCTGTAATAAAGACCCAAATGATTGTGCGTAATTCCGTTATAGCTTGCATCAGGTCCATAAGCCTCAGGATGCCAGCCTCCGGCGCCAGCTTGGTCCGTCAGGTTTCTGGTCCAGCGTCTGGTCAGCTGAATATAGAAAGCACTGCTCTGGGTGTCAGTAATTCCTTCTGCGATGTTTTGCGCGATTTCCGGGAAGGGGCTTGATTGATTGCGGGCGCCGGCTAAAGGAAAGCCAAACAAATTATGAAACACCCCCTGATACGCGTGTGTCAGAAGAGCGCTAATCTCAGAGCTTAGCTCCGGAAAAAAGTTTTGAACTCGGGGGTTTATGTAGCCAAAGGCTGGAGCTGTCAGCAAGCTGCGCAGGTTGGCCTCGAATGCAGACCGCGTATCAGGAAAGCTTCCTTGGTGATCAAGAGCCAAAACGTCAAACATCAGGCTTGACAGTGCGCGGGCAGCCAATGATTGTGAGCCATGATAGTAGTTACAATGGTGAGCAAAACTAGCTAGATAAAACATCTGAGACTGCGCTCTGGTGCTTGAGGAGAACCCGCCCCATGGGGATTGCCGGTTAAACCGCAAGCTCCTAAAGACATCCCACGGGTACTCATCCGGCGTAAAGGCACGGCTGCAAACTTTTGCTCCTGTGCATGACGAGCGATTGAGGCAATCCTGGTCGGTTGCACAGAGTTGGCTGCCGAACTCGTTGGTGCCTATTGCTCCGGGCCAGATGCTCTCAGCGTTAACTATTTGCGCAGGGACTTTTTCACTATTGTGAAAGTTAGAAGTGGCCGAAGGTAGGATCCCACTGTAAGGAGTGATCCACTTTGAGAACAGGTTTAGCTCCTCAGTACTTAAATTCTCAGGTTGGCAGTTGTCCCTAAATTGCCTGATTGCCGGTTCAATTGAAGACTGGTCTTCCGGATCAACAGATCTAAGAATCACAGGGATTAATTCTGCAAGTTTTTGCTGATATTTGTTACTAACGAGCATCCCTGACATCGGACCTGCCTCTATTCTGTGTAGCCCGGCCTTGATCGCCTGAGCTGCCCTAATGGAATTGGCAAAGACCAACGGAAATCCCTTGCTGTGAAAACTATATTCCTCCGATAGTGGGGTAAACTCCCAAATCTGACCGGAAGCTGTTCTGCTTGGCTCAACCACAAATCGAGTAGTCCTGTCTTCATTTATTTTGACCTGATCAGGCTCTGCACCCAGTGGATCATCTAAATTTCTTAGCCTGAAATTGCGCTCGGCAGCTTCTGTGCCGACCTCGATCCACAGTGGCGCTCTGAGGTTTTGCGGCGCGTAAATGTATGCCTGCTCCGGATGACCAGGAAAATAGCGCTGATAGGTATCCCTGAAATTAACGCCATATTCTAAGGAGCTACTGCCGTAGAATGTAACATTTGAATTAGCGGAGAGGATATTGATCTGATAAACACCTGCCTGCTCAAAACAAATCGTCCGGTCAAAGCGCCTGGTAAGTGGGTGGTTTACCTCTAAGCCCTCCTCAAGGTCGTCTGTGTATCTGATATGCTGATAGCTGCCCTGCGGATCAACCACTTCAACAAACACTTTTTGAGGATGCCAGGACATGCTTTTTTCAATCTCCAGACCAAAGTGCTCCTGACCGCCGCTATTAACGTAGATCGTCAAATTACGATTATCCGTAGTTGTGGCTGACCCCCCGAAAGGAACATAAGCATTAAGTTTAATTGGGCCGATCTTTTGCGCCAGAACACCTGCGCCTGGTTCTGGGTTAGTTGTGCAGAACGCCGGCTCAGCAATTGCAGCGGCTGCGCAGCGAGCCCTGAGATCTTTCTTCTTCCGCCGGAGCTTTCGCTTTAATCGTTTAAGCCGCAGCGGGTTCTCGCGAATCTGGCGCTTGATCCGCCGGAAAGGATTCACATTTTTACCTCTGGCATTGACTCTAAGAGGCCGCCACTTACCGCGTTTGTTTCTTAAGCAGATAAATGTAGAGCCTTTTTTGCCATAGTTAAATTGCGGAGCAAGCTGAGCCTCCGCCTGTCCTATTCCCGGACAGACTAGTGACAGTCCCAGTATTAACAGGCTGATAATCTTTAGCTGGTGAAATTGCGCTAGCACATCAGATTTAACGGCTCTTAACTGATTATAACTTAGTGATTTTCTGGATTATTATTACGATAGTGCAAAAAATGCGTGCAAATCGTCACAAATTCTGCGTGTTCTGGCGATGCCCAATAAGTGATCCCTACTTATAAGAGCTTCGCTCTTTGGAGTAAACGTAGTTTCTGGCAAAAGGATCTCAGATTTTCCGAAGTCTTCTCCCGGTGAAAAGACAGACTAGGGCGTTTTAATGAACTGTTTCATGATGCGCAGATATCGCAGCAATAATTTTTCGTTATTCTCGAGTCAGGTGCCCGCTCAAGGCTTTAGTTCGCGGACTTGTGCAGCCCCTAACGAATACCCATTCTGGCTCAGCTAGCTTACCTGGCCTCTTTCTTCTGCATACTTTCATTACCTTAGGCAGAAGCGGTCTTTATCTTAAGACAATAGCCGGATGTTCCCGATGCTACTTAGTATGAACTCCGCCGGTTTTACTCTGATCGAACTATTAGTGACTGTGGCAATTAGCGGAATTCTCGCAACGCTCTCGCTTTCCTCGTTCCAGCTATACCAGGCAAGAGCTTACGATGCTCACGCTCTCTCAGCTCTGCGGCCGCTTAGTATAGCGGCAGAAGCTCATATGATCGACCATGATACTTATCTAGACTGCAATAACAGTACTATTTCTCGTGGCTGTAATCTTGCCTAACCCAAGCTTGCCGGAATTTGCTTCGGATATCTATATACTCCTATCGACTACAAGGTCAGTTCACGGAGCTAACAACCATTATATCTCGCTCTCGTGTAGTAGCAGAGGTACCCTTGGTGATCTGACCGTCTATAATCCCTCAACCGGAGCATTTGATCATTACGATACCAGAAGCCTATTTGTCTACAAGACTAACCGACAAGGCCACTCGGGAAACGTCGAACGATACATGGTCCCCGACTATTGCCGAGATAGCCAAGGATTAAGAACCGATGGGATTTCTGGCAGAAAGAAGAATTATCTAGGCAATATCTGATTCCTTGCACACAAAATTCCGTTAAGGATGCACAACAATTTTGACTACTATAGACCCGAATATGATTTTTGACCCTAACCGCCCACCAGGACAAGACAACAACTCCGGAGCAGGAGGCAAATTGCCAAACTCCGGGATTAAGGCCCTGATTGCAGATCTCAGAGAGACTCTTGAGCAGCGCCACCCTGAAAAGAAAGATTATCTCAGTAAAGATGAGAACATCATCGAGATAAATGATCTGGCTAATGATATCGCGACCTACCATGCCCTCGTAGCGCTGCGAACAAGTTCAGCAAAGCAGCCAAAATTATTGGCACTCGCCGACCGGATGACAGTCCGAGACCAGCTCAACCCTGATTTTGACCCCTTTAAAGGAGTTGATGATAGTGAACTCACGCAGTTGTTAGAAGCTGCAGCCCCTAACTCAGCAAACCAAACCCCTGAGGAGCAGAAGGCTGATAAAATTTTCTCAGACCTTGAGACCGTCATCATCGTGCCATACTATGAGCAGCTCACCTCGCTTGCGTTGGAGAACCTGACTCGAATTAAATCCTCGGAGACGGACAGCAAGCCTCAGAATCCTCTTAACCGACAGCTATCAGAGGTTGCCTTTACCGGAATCGATGGCGTCAGTTCAAGTATCATCAATTCGTTTGACAGCTTTGTAAATTATCTGTCGGCCAAGCCTGAGGTGCTCGATGACCATCTTAAAATGCTCTGCCTGATGTCCGATAACAAGGAACCGGACGCGGCCGCCAATTTTGTTGCAGAACACCTTGAAACCAGCGCTTTAATCTTAGACGATTTTATCGCCCACCGGTCTCGGACAATTCGCTCCAGAATCACCTAGGGAAGACGGCTTACCAAACAGCCCTCCTTAATAGTTGAGCGGGTGGCCACCCGTTAGTCAGCTTATTGTGGCCTGAAGCGCTAAGCATTGGTTGGCACCAGCAAGTGCGGTTAGTTAAGGGATGCTGAATAAGTAACCCGTAGGTCAAAAGAGCTTGTTCTTCTGCAGAAACGTAGTTTATGGCGCAAAAATCTCCGATTTTAAAGCTGAAAAGACAAGATAGGGCCTCCTGAGAATATTCGTTAATGATGCCATAGCAGCATTGCACTTCAGACGTCAGATTTAGTCGGAACTGTCGAGCATGACTACACAAGTGACTTTTTCAGCAGGCCCCAGTTAAGGCCTTACTTCAGCTCTCAACCTGCACACGACTCGCGCTAGCACTAATTTAGAAGAGCTTTCCGAAAAGCTATCTTTAGGCGAGTAAACTGATGAGGCTCTCCTCACTACATTCACACAAAAAGCATGGCGGACAAAGTTTTTAAAAAAATAAATTGATGTGGCGTAATTTAACTGGGTCCTCAACACGGAGCTATTTTCCACACACACACAGCAGCTGTAAGCTCTTAGCAACGGTTTGCCCGTCGCCGCCGTCAACGTCCTCTATTGTTTAAGCCGCAACAGCCTCTACCCGCATGTCCTGTTGCTGCTCATACCACAAAGCTAATGAACTTGGCCGAGAGACAATTTAATTTAAACTTGCTAGGCCTTGAGCTTAAACCCTTCTCAATTTAAATAAGAAAAATGAAATCTAAGAACGCCTTTGCCGGTAAGCGGATCTTGCTGGTAAATACTGGCTCGCTCAGAAAGCGTTTCATACTACAAATTCTCAGATCCTATGACGTTCATCTGACGGTCCTCTCGGCTGAGGTCAATTGGGCTAAACCCTACGTTGACCAGTGGATCTTAGCCGATCCGACTGATCACAAGAAAGCTTTGCAGGCCGTCCTCACTCACTATGCTGACGCTGAGAATCAGCAGCCAGAGGGAGTGCTGACGTTCTGGGAGGATGACGTACTACTGACAGCTAAGCTAACTGACCATTTCGCGCTGACCGGTATCTCCTATCAGCAAGCTTTAAACGTCAGGAACAAAAGCCTGTTCCGCTCTTTCTGCCGGGACAACGACCTGCCTGCTCCGGGGTCTGCTCTGGTCAGGAGCGACCAGGAGCTGATCGACGCCGCAAAACTGCTGAGCTTTCCGCTTGTAATCAAACCTGTATTTGGCGCCAGTAGCGCGTATGTAACAAAAGTCGACGAGCGCTCTGCCTTGCCCGAGGCCTATGCCTACATTAGGTCGAATATTTCGACAGAGGCAGAGAGTGCCCTGCACGAGAGCACTGATTTGATGCTTGAGGAATTTATAAGTGGCGATGAGGTTGATATTGACCTGGTCCTACAGAATGGCAAAGTTAAATTTGCGTGTATCAGCGATAATGACACTACTGGTTATCCGTACTTTATGGAGGACAGCGGATATGTGCCCTCTATGCTCCCAGGCAGTGATCAGACCGCTTTGCTTGAGATGGCGGAGGTCACCCTAGAAAAACTGGGAATCCAGAATGGGATCATTCACTTTGAGGCAAAGAATACGACCGCAGGTGGCATGCCACTAGAAATTAATATCCGGATGGGAGGAGACCAGCATCATGCCTTAATTAAAGGAGCATGGGGGGTCGACCTGGTCAGATGTGCAGTGATGGCCGCCTTGGGACAGTACATTGCCCCGGTCAAGAATTTACCAGAGCCAAAAAAATATCTAGCCTGCAAATATTTCCTCAGCGATCATTCAGGAATTATCAGCAAGCTTGCCTTGCCGGAAACGTTTGCCAAAGAGCTCAGCGTTGAAGAATTTTACTTTGCAAAGAAAGTCGGTGATGCGGTTTACGCTCCGCCTGTTGGTTTTGACTCTCTGGGCTGGATTACGGTTTCCGGCAAGAACATGCCCGAGGCTGAGACAAGACTTAAAGCCGCTTACAAGCTCATAGACTACGAAATTTCTAAATTTAAAACCGGCTCTTTTATCGGAACGACATTGCGCAGGAGCGCTGGCTCAGAAGCAGTTCCTCATAAGAATCAACTCTTTGGCGCGGAGAAAATAGCTAATCTGAGAAAAATAACACCTGCCGATTATTCTAATTTAAAAATAGGTGTGGCCTGTAATACCTATCAGGACTCAGAAGGTGATGCTGTAGATTCAGAGCTGGCAGCAGTTGGCAATAATATTGCAACAACACTGCGGGAGAGAAATTATGAGGTTAGTTTTATTGATTTTAATAGCCCCGATCAGGCAATCAAGAATATTCGTAAGAACTCTTATGACCTGATCTTTAATGTTTGCGAGCGAATTAATAATTCAAGTCTGCTGGAGCCTCATGCCGCCTCGATTCTCGATATCTGTCAGGTCCCATATACAGGCTCTAATCCATTTACTCTCGGGCTGTGTATCGACAAGATCAGGGTAAAGAAACTTCTTTCATATCACCAGGTCCCCCTGCCTAAGTGGGATTATTGCTACAGCACAGATGATCCGCTCAGAGACGATTTGCGGTTTCCGGTAATCGTCAAACCTTCTAACACTGATAACTCAATTGGCATTACAAACGACTCAGTTGTCACGAATCAGGCGCAGATGAAGCAGCAAATTGATTACGTAATCAACACTTTAAAACGTCCGGTTATCGTCGAGGAATTTATCGAGGGGGATGAATATGATGTTTCAATTATCGGCAGCAACTACGAGAATCTTAAGGTTCTGCCCTTGTCACGCTCAGTCTTTGATCGAATGCCCGAAGGCTATTGGAGCATTTATCCCTTTGAATCTAAATACGGCGAGACTGATATTTATAAAAAAGGGATCAGTGTGCAACGGCCACCCAAAAATATTAGCAAGAACTTATCTTCATTGATCTCAGAAATAGCACTCGATACATACAGCATACTGGGCTGCTCTGACTATGGCAGGGTAGAGATCCGCGTTGATAAAAACAATAATCCATTTGTGCTGGAGCTAAATCCAAATCCATCGATTAACATCGGGGATTGCCTGCCCTCTGTTGCTAAGCTGATTAACCTTGATTACGGCGATTTTCTGGAGATGATTATTGATTCAACAATCAAACGCTACCGGAATAAACCACCCTACTTCCATTTACAGTCAAACATATTTTAAATGACAACTCTTACCTTCTCAGTCATCACAGAAATAGACCAGTGCAGAAAGATCTGGCAGCGGCTTAACACCGGCTGTGGACTCTATGATCAGTGGGCATTTCGTTACGATTTCTTTAGGCAATATGATCACCAGGCACACTTTATCGTCGCTGAGGATCAAGGTGAGGTTATCGCTTGTTTGCCACTACAATTTCACTGCGAGCGCAAACAGTACGAGATCTTTGGCGGCACGTTCATGGAAAATAACAGCTGTCTCCCACCCGGACTGCCGGAGGATATCACGGCAAAGCTGCTGGAATTGTCGCCCGCCCCCTGCTACCTCAATGACCTGGATGAGCAATATCTAGGATGCTCATCCTACGAGGAGAACAAGTACGTCCTGAATCTTGCAAACTTTAAATCAATTGATGATTACGTTGCCTACGCTTACCACGGAAAATCGAAAGCCAATTTTTTAAAGCGAATAAAAAAAGTTAAGGAGCAGTCTCCTAAGATCATTAGTGACCATCAGGATTTTATGGAGCTAATGTTCGAACTGAATATCCTGAACTTTGGCGAGGAATCTACTTTTTTAATCTCAAAGCGCAAAGAGATTTTTAGATCGTTAATCTCTGACCAACACGACCACCATCTACGCGGCTATTTAATTGACGGCAAACCTGCCGCCGCTTCTCTCTCAATCCGTAGTGGCGAGCAGCTGGTTTATCTGAATGCAGGAGTAAACAAGGTAGATTACCCTAATCTTGGCAGTTATGTGATCTATGACAATATTAACTTGGCGATTGCCCTTGGCTGTACCGAGTTTGACGCAGGCGCAGAGGACTTGGGCTGGAAGGAGCGCTGGAAGCTGGCCGCCGTACCTCAGTATCAGGTTCGCAGATAGTCTGCGCTCAAAACCGCCTGTAACCTTGACGGGCCCTGGGGTCGGTCGATCCTGACCCTATAAGTAATCGCAAAGATGCCTTAGCCCTCAATTGGCAGGTCTTAGTAACTACTTGCTTAGGTATGTTCAAAGATTGTTTAATTCTCATTTGCTGGATATGCTAACAGCAGGCCTATCTACTCTTTTGCATTTTCAAAACCCGGACCTAACTGGACATCAACTTCGAACAGATCTTCGGGCGCTGGAATTGTGGAATTGCTGTGTTCACCCCTACTCTTGACTTCTACTACACAAACCATGCTTACCTGCGGCTGACCGGTAAATCGTGGCAGGATATCGGAGGGCAATATGCCTTCAACACTTTTCCTGAATCCAGGAAGAATATGGAACTCGTTAAAAAGAGCTTTGAGAGTGCGTTAAATGGCGAGTCTACTGTTTTTGACGCTTTGCCTTATAAAATTGAACAAGCTGACGGAACTTTTCGCGATGAATATTGGCAGACTTCCCAGGAGCCATATTACGATGACCAGGGCAACGTTGCTTTAATCATCCAACGAATCGAGAACATCACTGCAAAAATAAGATTAAAAGAAGAAAATACTCTGATCTCCGCTGAGCTAAACCATCGGGTAAAAAATAGTCTGACTGTCATGCGTGCTTTGGTCAATATTTCAATCAGGAGTGCTAAGTCATTTGAGAGTTTTAAAGGCGACTTTACCTCCCGTCTTGATTCGATGGCCCGTACCCACCAGCTCCTGTTTGAAAAAGCGAGCTGGGAGGGTCTGGCAATCAAGTCTATCCTCAGAGATGAGCTGGCAATGATTGCGCAGGATAATACTCAGAATTACAAGCTGAGTGGGCCTGATATTATGCTCTCCCACCAGTTCAGTAAGGACTTTTCCCTGATAGTTCATGAACTTGCCACCAATGCTGTTAAGTATGGTTGCTTCTCGGGCAGCGCGGGTAGTCTAGAGGTCAGCTGGCAAATCTGTGACGGGCAGCTCAATGTGCTTTGGCATGAGCAAGGACTTACCAATCTCAGACAACCAATCATCGAGGGCTTTGGCAGTAAAATGCTGGGACTGATACCGGGGGTCGGCTGCGTGAGGGAATTTGATCAAAATTCGATGACGTTGAGCCTTAAGGTGCAAGCGGAGCAGGCACTGATGGTCCAAACCTATACTGTTAATACAGACACTAGTGAAGAGCGCCTGGCAGTGATCTGATATTTAAATTTCGGCGCAGGGAGGTCAAGGTCCGTCGGCGATCAGCTGTTTTGCCTCACCCAAGTCAGCCTTATTCTGACTACAGTTACCTACAGGCGTGCCTTTAACTAGCTTAACTGTATCGTGCAAATAGACCTTCTCCTCAGCGGTAAAGCTGGCGGCCCAAATTAAAAATACGCTGACACCACATTTCCTGTCTTCGACTAGACCCGCACGCCATTGCCGCCAGAGACTCCGGTCCTCAAGATTATAGTCCGGATTGCTGTACCAGGGGGAAACCAGGTTATTGACTGCCAGCGCAGAACGCACTTCATTGCGTTGATCTAACCAAGAGAGCAAACGCTTATCAGCCGTTGCAAAATCCTTGAAAGGTGTAATATTTCTGTAGCGATTTCCCTCTATCCCTAAATAGGTCACCGGGCTGGACCAATTACCCGGAGTAAGTCCAAAATCAGTTCCGACCGGTGCTTTCCAATTATTTTTATCAACCTTGGGGAACTCCGGACTGACCATTGCATGCGAGTAATTAGAACCAGCGACCGGAACTCCGTATACCTGCTGGTAGGTATCAAAAATGATTTCGTTAATGAGCACTGTGCGGATTCTGTTTGCAGCTTGGTTAAGTAGCAGCACATTTTGGTTCCTATTCTTTGCATGAAACTCAAAGTCTTTGGCGCTCAGAGCATTCAAACGCGGCTCAAGGTTCCAGGATCGTATCTTATCAAGATAGAGATTAAATCCCTGCGGGTCATATTGAGCAAAATTGTAGCCAGTGACAAACTCATCTTTTCCGGTACGTGAATTAAGGCGTTGGACATCGCGACTCCGGACGTGCCAAAAGCTGACACCATCTTCATAATCGAGAACCACAAAATTCGGAGAAAGATCCTGGTCTTTAAGTAATTGCCAGAACTCAGTGTACCACTGAACATACTTAGCTGAGATTTCCCGCGTATCCTCACGGCTGGAGGTAAATGTTGTCAGCAGTTTCTCACCGTCAATTTGAGCGCTGCCAAAATAAAAGAAAAAGAGTGAGCGCTGGTTTGCCGGCAGAGCCCACAGGCCTTCGATTGCCTTGTCTGCGACTTCTTTCACTGGTCTGATATCGAAATAGGTTTTGCCCTTTGGTCGTTTGGAATGACCATAATTATTAGCTGCCCAAACCATTCTGGCAGCGTTATCAGTGCGGTCAGGAACCGAGTAATTACCCCAAGTGAAAAATGTCGGAGATTCAAGCTGAGCTGCGCCAGGCAAAATCTGAATCTGCAGATCCTTTTGATCGCAATTGCTGTTGCTGCAAATTTCTAGTTGTAGAACCTCAGTTGTAACATCCGGGCCTGCCAGATAGGTTAAGTTCTCAGAAGTAACTGTAAGTCTACCAAAGCGTGACTGAGTTTTTATGCCAATCTCTGGGTTATCGCAAAAATAGGCCGGGAAGTCCTGAGTGACAAAAGCTGCGACGTTAGTTTGAAGAACGAGCGGATCAGAGCTGGAGAAACGGCATTTATTTATAAATCTTCTGGTAACTTCTGCTGAGTTACAGGTTTTTGTAAACTTTTTCTTAAATCGTTTTCTTACTTTTCTTTTTAAAACTTTAAAATCTTCGGTAGATAGCTGTTTAGACAGCAGACGCTTTTTGAGTTTTTTAAGCTTTTTCTTTCTGAGGAAATCAAAGGAGGTCACACGCAGGGATTCTCCGCGATTTCGGATCTTTACTGCATTGATCTCTCCCTGATGACGCACACAGATCAGCTGCTTTTTTTTGACTTTTACAGTTTCGCGGTCGACTTGCGAGAAGTGAGCGGTAAACGAGTCAAAGCAATAGGCCGAGCCCGGCAATGATATAATAAATAAGACTAAAACAACCCTGAACAACACAACTACCAATTTAAACCTCTGCTACATCTATCAGACCTGAGCAGAGGTATGAGTCCGGTAACGAACGGCTGCTCTGCAAAAAATAGCTCTGCAGGTTTATCGGCAGTATCTCAGGAAGGTTTAGGTTTTATGTGGTACAGCTATTGCCCGCACAGGCTACGTCTGTTTTGGGAAGCCTAGGCTAACTTATGAAAGTTTCTACTCCCTTCTTTCTGATAGGTCTTATAGCTAAGTCTGACTATGACATTGGGATTGCCGACTTGCCACCGGCTGCCGACATCGAAAGAACAGAGAAAATTGAGCTTGAAATTTGAGCCTCTACCATGCAACCTCAGCTCGAGCCTCGCTTATAGCTGTATCGCTATTTGAACAGCCCGGTTGGATCATAGCTTCTCTGATAGATGAATAGGTTTCTATGAAGTCTAACCAGATAGCGGCAGAACCTGACTTGGGTGTTATTGAGACCAAAGCCAAGCTGCCTGCCGGCACCATTGCAGAAACTACGCCCAGTGCCCGGGCTATTGCCGAACAGACTACTAAGGCATTCTCGGACCTGGAGAGCAATCCTTTGGAAGTGGCAAAGAATTTTAGTTCTTATCAAATAAGCGATCCCGGGGTGGCTAAGTTAGTCCTGCTTGCCTGCATTCGGGAAGAGCGTCGCAGTTCAGAAGAGCAGGATGACTGGCCTGCCCTGAGTAGTACGCAATCTATGACTCTGCCGGATGAACTTTATACAAATGGCAGCGGCACTGATGCAGAGCAGGAGGAGTTGATCCCTAAAGGCCTGACAAACGATCGAGATCATCAACCCTTTGTTGCTGAGCATCTTTCTAATTTTGTCCTGGAATCATCAATAGATCGGCGCGAGGTTGTCATGGAGCTTTTAGATTTTAATCCGGTCAATTTTAAACAGACAATCACAGCAGTTCTGGCAGCAGAGCAGTTTAGCTCTGCTGAGGTGTTCTCGTGTTGTGCAGAGTATGCCCCGGTTGAAACACTGATGCATGTCTCTTTATTTGAAAACCTTGACGTAGCACAAAGGTCTAACCTTTATTTTGCAGCTGTAGCATACGACCCCCAGATTTTACTGACGCGTCTGGGACAGGACTCAGAGATTCCCCCGGCGGTGCGAAGCGAACTTCTCGCTAAATGCCTGCTACACTCTGTCGATGAACATCAACTTGAGACCGAGAGCTCTTTTGCAGTTATTATTAATCACCTTGGCTTTAGTAGTGAGCAGTCAAGCTACAAACTTCAATTTGCAGCTAAACTAATCTGCCTGCAACCAGAGGGCCGGGCAATTGTCGGCCTGGTCGGACAGCTAGAGCCTAACGAGGTCATGAGAGTTCTAGATCTTGCCCTGTCTGAGCAGCCAGAACCATTGAGATTAAGACAGAGCCTCTCTGAATCTATTCTACGTCGTGCTTATAGCTTTCTGGAGATCGTAGACTATGACCAGGTCGATAATGTAACACTAGCAAAAGTGGCAGACCAACTCCCGGTATTGAAAATACTAAAGCCGCTCAGCGGGTTGCGTCAGCCGTCAGCCAACGGCGATCATGATCCCTGGAGACAAGAGCTCTCTCCGATGTTTTATGAGTATTTTGAGCGAGAACGTTCAGAACTGGATCCGCAAACTGAAGAGGACTCGCAAATTGTCTATGATTTTGTTAAGCGCTTTGGCATGATTAATGCACCTGAGCTTTTTGATCTGCATGTCCGCATTAGTAAAGCTAGCGGTGTTGAGGCTCTGACCCCGGAGACCCGTCAGGAGGTGCTCAGCTTTATTAAACCTAAGGAACTCAAGCGACTCAGGTCGACTAAGCAGGTGCTGACTGCGCTAGCTGCCAGCAAAGACCAGCTGGTGAAATTATTTCTCTCAGATACAAAATCTGCCGTAGATCAACTAAAGCAGTTGACCGCTAACCCTGCCCTTGCATCAGTTTTTAAGCTATCGCTTGGTGAGAATCATTGGGAAAGGAAGAGATCCGTTCCGGATATTATCAAAAGATTAAGTAGAAGCTTAGACGGGCAGCCTGAGCTACACGAGTGCAAGCCGTATGAAGTCAGCCGAGAAATTGGGCTAAGAAAAGCTGGTTTTACTGGTCATGAATTAAAAACACTTTTAGACAAAGAGCAGTACCACTCAGTTATCGAGGCCAAAACAGAGATCTGCTCGATTGCTCAGACCGCTGCTGTGGTGGCGGTCAATATATTTGAGATCCTCGAGGCTGCAGGAGCAGATGAGCAGGGTCTGGACGTTTGCTTTGAGGTAGCTCTAGTTGCAACGGCCATGCGCTACCAGCCAGATGGATTTACAGGTTTGTTCAAGAGCGGAGCCTGCAGCACCTCTTTTGAGACCAGCAGCCTTGAAGCCACAGATGTCTGGTTCAGAGATTATTTCTTTGCCCATTTTATTCCTGAGGATCCAGGCAGTATGCATGATTACCGTAGCTATACAGAGTCCGTAGATAAGTTGCGCGCAGCGCACACAGTGATTTCTGAGGCCGTCAGCGCCTATAAAGCAGCAGGCAAACAACAACCTGAGACGGGTCCCACCAAGGCTTTTACCTTGTTACCAAGCAAAAAGCTGGGCCGGGTCTTCGCCGGCGATACTGGCAATGCCTGCTATACCTCTGAGCATAATACCTTTGCCGATGGGGAGTATCCCGGAATCACTGCTTACACAATCGTTGAGAACCTGGACTCTCAGAGACCTAAACTTGCCGGCTCATTTTTGACAGTCAGCACCACATCATCTGAAGGCGAGAAAGTCTTAGTGGTGCGCGGTAATAACCCGCGGGAGAATCTACAAAAAACAGTCAATACTGACGAGTTAATCGAGAAGATCCTTGGCGCTGCGATTGAGACAGCTATTGCCGGCGATTATAAATTTGTTGCCGTACCGTTGAGCCAAGTGAGCCGGGCATCTTCTAACCGGGGATTTGTAGCAGATTACTATCAGACCAACTTCAGTAATAATCGAAAGCTTGAGTTAATCCGCAATACGGACACCACTTTTAACGGCTATCAGATCTACAATTCTAAAGGTATAGACCCGGTAGTAGAAATTTGGAGCAATCCAAAATATCCGACTTGGGCATAGGCTGAGATTCTGCAACTAGTTTTTATCAGGCGTAAAAAGAAATTGCATTCGACCTTACTCACGGCTGCTTTGTTTTTGGTATCTCGATCATCTTCGAGGATATATCAACCGCATGAATTTCGTTTTCCCTATCGGCAACCTCAAGAGATGCTTTGCTGAACCCAAACCCATAATCTAAATTGAGATTACTGCTTTTAAGATGCTTTTTAAAGTTTCTTGTAGAAGACTATTATCTGCAATTCAGCAGTATGGCGGCCTAGAAAAGTCCGGTTAAAACCCTGAGGCGGAATCCTGGTCGATCTGTTTTTTATTCCGAGATCTTCGCTCGGCGATTCTGTTACCTAGTGTGGACCCTACTTGCACAGAGAACGAAAGTATTGAAGCTGCTATAATTGCTAAACAGACATGATCTGAAGTGATCGGAGAGAAAGATAAAGCATTTGAAGAAAGGGATTCCTCCGATCGAGGATTTAATACTGTAGTACTAAACCCACCATCGAGATAAAGTACCGGTTCAACGCTATCATTTGATTTCGTAGTATTCGTATAAGACATACCTTATTTATCATAGATCTTAAAAACTTAAGCAAGATGCCGCTGGGCATGTTTGCACCGGCTATGCCGCGCCGAGCTAATCTGATCACCTGCCTGTAAGATAGAGGAAACCGAACAAAGTCTGTTAGGCTGAGCACGCTGCCCCTGCCTGCGATTTACTGCTAAAGCAGTTATAACTCGAGATATCTCGGGACGATTGGTTGTTTTTTAGGTCTGGACTACAAGACTAAGCGGAAGCTTGGCAGTAGGTACGCTCGAGCGTTTTAAACCCTGCTGAAGCAGGCCGACTAAACTGTAAGGCCGCTCTAATAAACTTACAGCGAAAAATAGCAAAAGCGATCAATGTTATTCCTCTAAAGATAGTAAACTTCTACGGCGCTTAGGATATCTGTGACATTCCACTAGAAAAATTATTTTGAAGAACTATCGCTTATGATTTAGCGGCATTACTTGGTTTAAATCGGTTACTGCATAGACTCTAGTGTCGCGGAGTTTTCCACGCATGTCTCTCTTGTGATTCTTGAGAATTCCTTCAAGAACAAATCCAATCCGTTCTGGGATAGCCCAACTATTTTTATTTTTCGTATCCGTGTGAATCTCTATCCTCTTTGCATTAAGTTCTTGGAAGGCAAATGAGGTTATCGCATGAACAGCTTCTGTCATATATCCTTTGCCACTTTCGCTGCTTCTTACCCAATACCCGATTTCAAAACGTGGAACTGTCCAGTCCATTCGATGTAGTCCACTCGCTCCTACAAAGATTTCAGAATCTTTTTGAAATAGGAAAAAGGGAAGGTCTTCCCGCTTTTGAAAATTCTCAGCGGCTTCAATACAAATCTTTTCTGATTCTTCGGGAGTAGGCAATGTTTGAGCCCAGGGCATCCACTCTTGCAAACGTTCTGCTGATTCATGAATGGCTGAATTAACCATTAGCCCATCTCCTGCTCTTGAAGCTCTAATCAGAAGTCGCTTACTCTCGAAAGCCTCAGCAAATTCCAAAAGTTTAGGGTCTTCTGCCATATCGTTACGGATAAAATATAATGTTGAAAAACGCCATCGCTAATTTTGAGAGTAAATATTTTGTGCTTTTTTCAGCTTGTCCACAAGTAGTGAAAGGGTTTCCGTCTCTCTATATTGAATCGACTTGATACCAAGTCTTTTGGCTGCTTCTACGTTTTGGATCCTGTCGTCGATAAAGAGATATTCTTCTGCCGGATATCCAAACTGTTCTATTGCAATCCTGAATAATTCTTTTGCTGGTTTAAGGTAGCCGTACTCGTAGCTAAAAACAGATGATGTAACAAATTGATCTAAGCCAAACTTATTATATTGATATGATGCATGAAGTTCATCAGTGACAGAGAGCACGAAGATGGGAACATAATTTGATAAAACTTTAGCAAGAGATACATTTGTATTATGAGGGAGTAAGGGAGTAGTCCAGCTTTCAATGAATGTTTCAGGCGTTATCTCGGGGCATTCTTTTATCATTTCTTTATAGAAAGTTGAGGTATTAAACTTTCCAAGCATGAAGTCAAAATGAAGTGTTTTTTTTTGTACTGCAAAAGGGATATCCGCCTTTTTCTGGTAAGGAGAGCCCACAACGCTTAAAGAAACGTCGCCAATCTATGTCTACAAGCACCCCTCCAATATCAAGAATAATGGCGTTTTGTTATGACATTTTTAGCTTAGAAATAAGACCTAAAGATTATTAGATTTTAGTGTACGGACTTCGCTTTAGGAAGTGTGTAACCGAGTAGTGAGCTTAACCGGATAGCGGTTCGGAAATCCGGTTGAGCTCAAACACAAAAAATAGTTGTCGCCAACAACACCCTAACTTGATGGTGGGGTGCCGGAGATCACACCTAAAGGATGTTTACGATAATACCGTTGACACCCGCTGGTATCCCAATTTTCACAAAAGTTTGTTGACTAGACTGGATCAGAAGAAGCTATATGTCAGATTGCTGGTGTGATTCACACTCAAATTTAACATTCACCTCTAAAGATAAAACTCTCATATGAAACTAGACTCAGCTTCACAGAAATCATCCTTACCGTTTGTGCCGGAATTAAACCCGGGGCTCAAGGTCTCGCTCTTGATCGTAGCAACTCTAGCTACAGGCCCGTATGCAGGGAGTAATCTAGCAGAGGACTTAGCATGCTTTGCAGGCATAACAGACAGCGTCGATCTAGTTTCGACCCGATCTTTAGGTGCATTTACTGGCATCGTGGCCATGAGTAGTGCCGGATCTTCTCTAGCGAAATCCGCGAAAGCTGTTGGAGTAGCTGATGAGAAGTATGATGCGGCTGCTACGAGCAGAAGTACACATGATTCAAATTAAACCTCTTAGCGTTTATTCATGCTCTTGGTTCTCGAAATCAACACTGATATGGAAGTGAATTAGTAAAGTTGAATTGTTAAAAGTACTTTAGCTTTATCTAGAATGAACCCACTACAGCTAACGGTCTCCTTGATCTTCTCCTTTCATGTTGAGCACAAATGGCATTACTCGTGCCGATTACTATTGCGGTCCTAGTCTTAGAAAATTAGCTAGTCAGTAGGTACGCTCGAGTTATTAAAATACGCCAGAAGTCTAGTCTTGTATGGCAGCAGAGCCCTGAAGAAGCTAGCTATAAAAGAGGTAAACCCGTGGCTCTTTTATTTAAAGGACAGGATAGAGTTCAGGTCGATTTGCTTACTATCAGTCTCCATATTTTTCGCTGTAAGCTACCATCACGCATAGAGTTTCTAAGGTAGTCGACAAGTTATTATGACTCAGTTTACGATCGCGAATTTTATTCACGTTTGAGGAGAAATTATCAGAAACATTCTTTTTAAGAGTTGGGTCACTTATCTGCTCAGACCCTACCCTGATAGCGGCCAAATAACCCATTTGGGTAAAAGGCCTGGTACTGTCGAAGTTCAATAGATATGCCGTTTGAAGCTTATCGACCTCTGCAGCAAGTTCAGTATCAGTTCTGGCGCTATTAATTCCCTTTAGAACGTCGGGAGTCTTATGGTAAGTCTGTCGGTCATCAGTGTACCTAGCAAATTCAGCAGGGCTAAATTCTAAATTATGGTGCCTCCGAAGAACTGCATCTAAGTGAGGATTAGCTTTGGCTTCGAAATCATCTACTAGATTCTCTAGGAGATTACTAAATGCTTTAATTTTCTCTTTGGTGAGTGTGTCTTCAGTAGGCGTTGCAGGAGGGGAGAATGCGGTATCAAGAAGACCTCCACCCTCAACAGAAGGCTGAGGAGACCGACTGTCTATGCCAAGTCTAATTTCAGAAACTCTCTTCACGGCATCAAGAAAAGATTTGGGGGCAAGTGTAGTATTAGGGCCTTTTTGGCTTTCAGCTTGGATCATAGACCTTTATCTATTGTCAATCTCTAATTGATCCAGTTTTAAAAACTTTAAAAACCCGAGCACACCTTCTAATTAGCAACAAATCCTCAGAACCTGCGAAACATAGCTATGTAATGGCAAGATCCAGAAAAGCAATCTTTAACGGCGGGGTGTACGCTATCACCACCAGTGTTGAAATCGGACTAATGCTCCCCTGTAATCCTCTAGTGATCATGTTGATTAAATCAGCAATCCTGCGCGCACAGCTGCTCTACCCCGATATTAAAATTAGTCATTTCATTGTCGAGGGTACTCATATCCACTTACTCATACGCTGCTACAATCCTGAGGACGTCCCTGGTTTTATGGAACGCTTTAAGACTGAGAGCTCTCACTACATCAACCGCCTGCTCGGTCGCGAAAAGCGTACTATCTGGCAGGACAGCTATGATTGCCAGCGTTTGCTCACTCCTGCTGATGTAATTGATAAGATAGCCTATATCTACAACAATCCGGTTAAAGACGGCTTAGTCAGCAGTATTACCAGATACCCCGGACTTAGCAGCTGGGCACAGTTTTGCTCACCAAAGTCTCACCTCAGAGCCTACCGGCTCAGCCGTGCCGGTATTCTGCCAGCAGATCAGAACAAGCATGATAGTAATTACTTTAGAAGAGTAGCCAGACAAACAGCTAAGCTATCAGGTAGTAAATTAAAGACTCTCTCGATTATTGAACCAGATGACTGGTATGAGGGAGTATTCAGAAGTGAAGACGGTTCTGAGTATCAGCTAAACTACACTGCTGCTGAAATTGCAGAGTACAACAAGGAAATAAAAGAGCTGGTAGCTGCTAAAGAGACAGAAATTAAAGAAAATAAAAAGCAGTTTATCGGCAGAGTCAGGCTTGAGAATCAGGGAATTGATCTTAGTTACGATAGTCCAAACAGGAAGACTGGCAGAAAGGTCTGGTGTAAATCCAGCAACATCAAAGTCAGAGTAAGTTACATCAGATGGGTCAAAGAGCTAGCCAGTGAGGCAAGAGAAGTTTATGCGCAGTGGAAGCTGGGAGACTTCTCAGAGGAGATGCCGCTCGGGATGTTTGCTCCGGCTATGCCGCGCCGGGCTAATCTGATTGCCTGCCTGTAGAATAAAGGAAGGCGAAAAAAGTCTGTTGAGCTAAGCACACTGCCCCTGCCTGCAGTTTAGAATTAAGGCAGTTAAGACTAAAAGAATCTTGGACGATTGGTAGCTTTCTATCTGCGGAATACAAAACTGAGAGGCAGCTTGTCAGTAGGTATGCTCGAGTTGTTTTTACAAGCCACCTTCTGGAAAGCGAGAGTCGCCCGACCTGCCTCAAACCTTCACACTGGATGACCCCTCGGCAAATCGGAGGTTCTACCGCGAACAGCAAGCGGAGCGGCCCTAGCACAACCTCAGCTTTCCTCCCACACAGCTTGATAAAGCTGTGTGGGTTTCTGGTTACTGCTTATGAGTCTGCTGAGACCTGCAGAGCATCCTGCAAACGGTTTAATCTGCGTAAAGCGACACGCTTTAATTTAGTTAGCTCACCGCTCTCAATTCGCTCGCTTCCCTGCAAGCGACGAATCCTTCTCGCTACAGCTTTTACTCTTCTGGAGAGTAGTTGGAGGTCAGAGTCCTCAGTTTGAGCTGCTAAATCAATCAGAACATTAACTCCAAATAATCTTCTTCTTTTCGTGTTAACCGTAAGTCGGTTAATTTTATTCTTGATAGTCGCGGCTTGCTCAAATGCGGCATCTTCAATTAAGCAGTCTGCTATTTGATTATCATTATCATCAGAATCAGCTGAACCACATCCGCAGACACCTGGCGCGGTTTTGCCTGCGTCCATCGGACACATCTCGCAGGAATCAATTGTTCCGTCCATATCAGTATCATTCTGACACTCATCAGGGATACCGTTATTGTCGCAGTCAATACTGGTACCAGCCGTAATGTCGTCGTCGTCGGAGATACTATTCATGTTACAATCAACTTCGCCTGCAGTCGCCTCATAAGAACCGATGTCACAACCTGCTCCGACTGGACGCATGTTGTTTCGGGCATCTGTAGTAGGGCAAGTTGCAGTGTTTCCAGTGTCAGTTGCCGGACTTCCAACCTCAAGCGCGTGAGTAAAAATGGCGCCGCCGCTATCTGCTAAGACTAGTAGGTTCGGGTCAGCACTGACAATATTATTATTAGTACCGGTAGTTACACCATGGCCACCCATCGGGTCCTCAACCAAGCTAAAGCTGGCTATGATTGCGCTTCCGCTAACTATATCATTCCCAGTACCAGAGTTACCCACATTATCAGCGACGATTGAACTGTCGAGCGTTACTGTAGCTCCATTATCAGCGTTAATACCGCCGCCATTTCCTTCGCCACCATCTGCGTCACTGTCGTCGTCATCATTAGTTTCAGACATATTGTTAGCAACAGTCGTGTAACTCAAAGCCAGTGTGCCACCTTCGGTGTCAATCCCACCACCGTTACGACCAGCATTGTTACCGCTGATAACTGAGTTAGCCGCTGTGATTGCACCATCAGCCCCATCGTTAAATAATGCACCGCCATCTTTGGCGCTGTTGTTGCTTAACTGCACGCGAGTAAGAGTAATGCTCGCAGCAGTTCCGTTTGAGTTCCACAGACCACCACCTTCATTTACTGCATTGTTAGATGTTACTTTAGTGTCAGTTAACGCAAGAATGCCGTCAGCGCTAATGTGAACTGCACCACCGTTGATCCCGGCTCGGTTCGAGTCCATAACAGACCCTGAGACCTGAACGACGCCATTGTTGTTTTCAATTGCACCACCCGCTCTGGCAGCAACGTTTTCTTTTAGCATTGAGTCAGTGATAGACACTGTAGTAGTGGTTGCGTTTGCGCCACCGACATTGAGGATACCACCGCCGTTGTGTAATCCGGTCAGCGCATCATTGTTAGAAACCATGCTACCGGCGATGGTAACACTTGCTCCAGAGTTGTTACGACCATCATTTAAGATTCCGGCACCACCGTCATCAGTACCGCCATCCCCCTGAGCAAAGTTTCCGTTAATAGTAGAATCCGTGATTACAACTTGACCCCCATTATTAAAAACACCCCCGCCACCCTGAACATCACCGCTTGCATCTTGTGCCTGAGCTACATTTGATTGCACCAGAACACTGTCTAGATTCATGACGCTGCCTGCATCATTCCAAAGTCCGCCACCTTCTTGTGAAGCGACATTACCGATAATCTGTCCTCTGCTAATTGTAACAGTCGCTCCATTATCGTTTATAGGGTCGGTGATATGAATGGCTCCACCATTACCTGGTGAATTCGAAGCGGAGTTACCGCTTAAGCTGCTGTCTGTAAGCGTCAAATTAACATTCCCATTGAGTGTGCTGACCTCAATTGCACCACCTGCTCTCGATGTACTATTTCCTAAAAATGTTGAGTTCCTAATTGTAGTCGCACCACCGTTAATTAGCATAGCACCGCCACTTGCCGGGCTACCCCCAGAATTGTTGTTGCTAAAGAATGAATTGATAATCGTAAAATCGCCGCCGTTACTATATAGTGCTCCACCCCCTGAATCAGCTCCCCCAGTGCGAAAAAGCGAACCGTTTTCAAATCTGGAATCTTTAATAGTAGCATTCACCCCACCATCAATCCAAACGGAACCACCTTCAAGCCCGGCACGGTTGTCTGTAAATTGACTACTGTTTATAGTCAGGGTCGTATCATCATCGTTGGCTGAGGTTGTATGAATAGCACCACCATTACCTGGACTTGCAATATTAAAAAATCCAT
The DNA here is from genome assembly GCA_032356305.1 of Prasiola linearis. NCBI lineage: Eukaryota > Viridiplantae > Chlorophyta > Trebouxiophyceae > Prasiolales > Prasiolaceae > Prasiola > Prasiola linearis. Next base: position 3,556 of record JAULKR010208539.1, on the reverse strand, counting down.
TAGTACTAAAATCAGAATCACTGATCCGCAAATCAATTTGGTTACTGGTAGTCAGTGTTTCAATTGCTCCGCCAGCGCGAGTCATAAAGTTAGCGTTAAATTCGGAGTCGCTAATTACTGCCTGCACATCTCCGCTAGCATCGCTTATAAATAGAGCTCCACCACTACCAGAAGCTCCGACGGCTAGGTTATTCGTAAAATTACTATTCTTAATAGTAAAGTTTGTTGATTGTGTAAAAATCGCACCACCGCCGTCTGTTGCTGCTGGTCCGTCGGCTCTATTATTTCTGATCGAGCAGTCTTCGACTATCAAAGTTCCACTTTCCTGATAAAGTCCGCCGCCACTCAAGTTTGCCGACCCACTAAGAAGCTGCACTCTTCGCAGTATCAATGGCGTATTGTTGCCTGAATAAATATTTCCACCCAGTCCATCGTTGGCAACGCCATCACCATTACCACTAGCAATCTGCAAATCTTCTAACACTACGTTCTCACCGGCCTCGATATTAAAAACACGGGTCGAAGATTGTCCAATCAAGATTACTCCCGCACTAGCACCACTGATCCTAAGGTCATCGGTTATTGTAATCTCACCGTTACCGGAGAGGTTTATAGCTGTAGAAAATGACCTTGGAAAAGTAGCCGGGTCAAAAGTAATAGTGTCGCCATCAGCTTCACCCGCAGCAGCATCACCGACAACTCCGTTGCTGTTGGCTGCTAATATTGCCTCACGCAGAGAAACCCCAGCGGTACTACCGTCAGCATCATCAGCTGTACTATTTACTACATAGTCAGTTGCAACTACTGGCTGCGCAAAACACAGGAATAATACTAGCAATGCTGCCTGCGCTATGGGGCTGTAAAAGAATCGCTCAGTTCTATTTTCTTTGCTAAGTGGCTTTATGCTTTGTATCATTGGATGGGTTCGTCTTTTCATTAAAGGATTGTCAGCGTCCCTTGGATCGATTAACCGAAACGCAATAGGCACAGGGGAGCTAAGCAATTGTGATTTTACGCACGGGCGCGATGGTTTGTCACTAGGTATCTTGTATTCGCGGTTTTCGAACTTTCAAAGTACCACTATTAAGCGGCCCCAAACTTTAACCGCTGGAGCATCCCTTTTTTTTCTAGAAAGTGGCTTAAGCTTAATTCGGGGGAAATCAGGTAAGCGCGTAATAGCAAAGCGTATATCAGTAGCTTTGCCAGTGGATTAGCTGGGAGCATTAGACCACCTTCTTCGTAGGTGGGGATACAATAAGCGCCACCAATGAATATTGCTTTCCGTAGTCTCGCCATCTCAGTGACATTAACGGGACTATTTCTGGTTTGTTGCTAGTTGGTAGGGGGACTCAATATATTAATAAATAGAGGGCTGCGAAAAAAGTCTGTTAGGCTATGCACGCTGCCCCTGCCTGCGTTTTACTGCTAGAGCAATTAAAACTAGAAATATTTTCGATGATTAGTAGATTTCTACGTCCGGATTACAAGACTGAGGGGCAGCTTGTCAGTAGGTATGCTCGAGTTGTTTTGAAGTTGTTTTTACAACCAGATGGACACAAAACTAAGCAGGAACTTCGTAAGCAAGAACTGTAATTATGATTTCTCTATTGATATCATTGAGATGAGAAAAAACATATCTAAAAGAACTTTCAGAACGAACAGAGTCTATTCTCTTGAAATTAGGATGGCTTGGGACAGAGGCTCGAATGGCTTGTAATACTTTTGAGAAATCTTTATTTTTGTTAAAAACTAGGATTGCCACCTTGGTATCTCTCCATGAGCTATATGATAATATCTGGTCGATAGTAGATAACATTTTCTTTGGTCCTCCCCAAAACTTACATTCTCCAATAAACACGTTTCTGTCTTCAACTCTGACCAAAATATCTGTTTTACCCTTGTGGTTGAAAGTTTCCCCCGAAGTTCCACCTTCGAAGTGTGAATTCAAAGGAACCAGGAAAAGTGTCCGGAGAGCTTCTTCATTCATGTCTTTGAAAGCGGAAGGACTTCTTTCCATCACATCGGTCATAGAATCTAAAGTGTCAAGTATTTTATCGTAATCTGATTCCGATAAAACTGGTTCAGCTTTGTAAGGAGCGGTACTAGCCGCAGGAGGTCTTGGAGAAATTCTTTTTCGAATCAAAGGTTTAGCAAAAGTTTTTTTGTTATCTTCTCTTTCCTTAATTTTAAACCCTAACGAAGCAACTAAATTCTGATTTTGTAGAAGTTTTTTTCTTCTATTTTGGATATGTTTTCCAGCATCTTGGTGTATCGATTTATTGAAGTTCGCTGCATCTTTCCTAAGAGTTGAAAGGTATGTGTCGATGCTATGTAACTCCATATCAATATCTTTTCTAAGGTTTTCAACATTAGGAGTTATTCGACTAAATGAAAGGATGAGGTGATTTTCAAATATTGATGCTCGAGGAGGATTATAATTAAATGTGGTTGGTTGGATATCAAATGCGTTCTTCTCTCCTACAAATGGGACAGTAACTGCAACAGTTACACCCGGAACTAATCTTTGCCCACCATTGAAACTCATATATTCAGGTCTCCTTGAGACATCTATTTTTGATTCATTTTGATCCACAACAATACCTTCTCGGTCGAGTACTGGCACTTCCAACTTATATTTTTGCTTAAAATAATCGCAGAGATCTTCTTCTGAAGTGTTTAAAAGTCTATTGCTATCATATGAGTTAATTTCATTAGCTAATTCTTGCTCCCAGTCGTTCCGAACCGAATGCCAACTATATTTAGAAAAGAGTAAATTCGTCATCTTAGAAAAAAATTTAACTGGTTAACTTTTCAGGATGACCCGATTCTACCCGCAGGGTAGAATTCTGGTCAATCCGTTTGTCATGACGCAAAGATCAGTACCACTTTTGGGTAAAATGCCTTTGTAAAAAATAAGGTCAGGAACCAAGTCCCTGACCTGAAGGTTTTAATCAGAACTGTTTTAACAAGAAAAGAGACTCTCTATTATCATAGTGGAACGATAATTTTACCAATCCTGAGTTGTTCAGTGACTTAACATCAACAGAAGACCAATTTTCACCGTCACAAAAGTGTTTTTTTTCAAGGAACATGATAACCTTTTTTTGTAAAGAATACATTTGAGATTCCTTCAATATAAGAACCAACTTAATTATTGGTATCTGTAGTATTTATAAGGAATAATCCGCAAAACACTGAAAGAGTGAAATTAATTTCCAACCTATTGTAATAATTGGCTGATTTCTTTTTGACGGTGTTTTGTAAGGATCGAGTGCCATCGTGACATCGTATTATACAGTTCTGGGTATCTCACTATTAAGTACTCTATGTTTAAAAACTCGAGCACCGCTGCTAATCAGCAACAAATCCTCAGAACCTGCGAAACATAGCTATGTAATGGCAAGATCAAGAAAAGCAATCTTTAACGGCGAGGTGTACGCTATCACCACTAGTGTTGAAACCGGCCTAATGCTCTCGTCTAATCCACTAGAGATCATGCTGATTAAATCAGCAATCCTTCGCGCAAAGCTACTCTACCCCGATATCAAAATTAGCC
>JAULKR010208428.1:0-16251 GCA_032356305.1 Prasiola linearis | reverse complement strand
TATGTGTTTGTAAACCTATTTTGTCTTGCTGTGTGTCTTTGTGTATGTATCATTATGTCTATGTATGTCTATATTTATATCGCAGTGTGTATCTGTATTTGTGTGTCTTTATATGTGTGTGCATGTATGTATGCGTGTGCACGCTGGCACATGTGAGAGGTCAGACACAGCAGCTATTTAAGGAGTGCACTCCATCACATAACGCCATTACCTATTGATCGGCAGAAGGGCCAGCAGCTGTTCCAACTCAGCCTTTGCAGCCGTCTCAGCCTCGGCTTCTACTTCAAGTTTTTTGGCGTTGTTCGACTCATCGCTCGCATTATCAGGCACTTCCGTCGGTTCAGCGGCAATTCGATCGATTACATCCAACTCCGACACATTGAGCTGCTGTCGTGATTTACTGGTAGATGCTGGAGCAGGTGTGGCTATTGACTCAGCAGCAGGTTCAGAGGCTGCCGCTATTTCCTCATCTGAGGGCAAGGGAGGCGGAACTGTGGTAACATTGATGCCTGCTTTTGCGAGCATGTCTGACCTCGTCTCGCCAGTCGCTTGTACCTGCAGCCACACAGCATTCCTCGAATAGAAGCCTCCAACAAGACATTCAAAGTTGATGCTGTGCTTCGCGACCACGGCGTTCAAACGAGAGTGTGCGACCTTTAGAAAAAAACATCATCAATCGACACTGAGGGATGGCTTGCGATGGAAGCACGGGTCGTCTGATTATGCTAATTTGCAATTAGGTCATAGTAGTAGTCAGCGCATGTGGGTAGAGGCAGTCATTGTTCAGATAGGAAATGAGTGTGGCATATAATGCGAGGAGAGGTCAACACACCTGAGCTAATTCCTCCTGCCAATTCTTGGGGATGGCATCTCGTGCTGCCTTTCGATCTTGCTGCATGGCCATGCTCTCTAGCTGCGCCAGCACAGGAAGGTACTGACATCGCCAGCCGTGACAAAGGGAAGACAAGAACGTTTCCTTTCACTCAGCTCATACATTTAGGACGGCACATACTAGCTGTAAACACCCACAGGATGACAGCACAAACCTTGGTTCTAAACTTGCAGCTCATGATGCACCACATGATGCAAGGCAGTCTGAGGGCCATATCGTTTAACTCGCGGTCAACGAACGTGGCTTCGAAGGTCCAAGGCCTACAAGGACCTTATAGGACTAAACACATCATGGGGAGCTCTGACCATGAATTTGGCGAAGAAAGTGTCAGAGTCGCTGCCACTGGCTAGAGGAGGCGGTGGAGGTTGTCGTCCATCCATCCGCAGCATTATTTGTGTGAACAACCGAGAATGCTGCTCAGTGGCGCTAGGTGGTACGGTGTCTGATAGCCACGGTGGATCAGCTGGCCCAGCTGGCTGAGCATATGTTGGCAGCGCAGTATGATCGGTGTGCGATGCTAGAGGCTGTCCTGCCCTGACAACACGGTCGTCATTGGGTGGGCGGGTGGCCTGCTGCGAGTGACGTAACTCAAGCGACTCAACACTGCCCGGATTGCTGCCCTGTTGTGGCAATGGCGGTGCAGCTGTTGACGCTGGAGGAGATGTGACTGTGTAGTCGGCAGGCGGGGTGGGTGATGAGGGAACACTGTCGGGAGGAGATGCCGCATTGTTGTTTGATTGGGATACTGAAGAGGAGGTGGCATCGTTGCCTCCAAGAACAGTGACTGGGCTGACACCATCGTGTGCAGTCGGCATTGGTGCGTAAGGCGGGGGATGAGATGCCTCGCTGCTATCTTGGGCTTGTCGAAATTGGGCGACCTCTTCTGGGGTCATGTCGATGGCTCCTCGTGACAGCGCTTGTGTCAGCTGCTCAGCGCCTGCAGCAGCTGCCTCGTTGATCTCCTGCAGCTCCCGAGTTGCAGCCACACTCGGTCACGAAACGTTGGAAGTGCAAGCTGCAGCGTGAGAGCTGGAGCGAGCTGCCTGGTCGTTGGTAGTCGATCGTTGATCGTCTTCCAGTCGATTGGTCCCAGTGGGTCCTTTCGAACTGCTATTCAGTTCCCAAGCCGGAAGCATCTGGCAAATAAGAACGTGAAGTGAACATCTGACGAGCAAATTTATGCAATTTCGGAGAGGAGCAGCGATTGCTCTCCACACCTGGTATCGTGCACGTGTTGCTTCTTCCATAGCAGCTTGCATATCAGGCGGCTCAGACGGCTCAGGACGCATTTGCGGATTCTGAGGGGAGAACGATTTCGTTTCCCATTCCGTAGGCGAAGGTGCCTTCCTGCCACGTTGTTCCTGCGGCACTGCTAACTCAGCTCAGCTGAATCCCGGATGGACTTAAATCCTCTATTCAATGATGTTGATGCATCCATGCAGCTGCCTGGACACTTTCGCCTACAATCAGACATGCCGAATTTCTGGGATGCTTGATAAATCCTGACATTGAGTCGAGAATGCTGGAAATGTATGCCTCGTTGGTCTGTACCTCGTCACAGATGCTACCGGGAACAGGGGCCACCGAACACTTCCCTACATCTCTGTTTTAACTTGTCAGACAGCTGAGGTGATAGTCAGGGTGCTTATGGATGCCATGTCGGAGCGCTTAACTACACATCGTGACACAACGACCGTGGGACGTGCAACGGTCCCATCGTTATCGCAACGTTCAAGCAGTGCACCTGTAGCACATCTGTCAGTTGTGGTCTGCAATGCGCGCTATCATAACTATTCGACGGAGCTGACATGCCATGTGTAGTCAGGGACGACTTTTTATAAGTCGCCGACCTCGCTGTATCGAAAGAAGATCACGGATGCTGCACAGCTTAGCAGCAGCTTCGCCGCAAATAAGAGCGAGCAATGGATCGAGCAGCAGCCTTGTCAAGACGAAGCACCAAACGAAAAGCAATGAGTGGGGCATGACAAGAGGTGCACCTGGATGGATTCGGACAAGATGGCCCCAAGAGCACGCTCGGCATCGCCTGCGTTGGCCGTGGCAGCGCACAGTGGCGGCATACCCGACTCTTCCATTAGCTCGATGATCAGAGCTATCACTTCCAAGCTGCACGTACAGTCGCAAAGCCAAAATACGATGATATGATGGATGATGATCATTGTGCAGCGAAAGCGAAGATGTCTCGAAATTGCTGATCCAGACGTGTCTTTGAACGAAAGGGAGTACTGAGAAAGAGGAAGTACGAAAAGGAACATGTGCAATGGAAGTCTATATAAGAGCGTTTGGGAAGTAAATGAGAAGCAGATGAAACTATACTCATCGATCCGCGCTCTAAGGATCATTTGCCAAGTTTACCCTATGGGCATCGTGCTCTTCATCAAGCAAGGTAATGCTCTCTTAGAAATGCCTAGCTGCCCACCTAAGCAACTTCTTGCATTAGGTGAAGTCAAACAAGCACAAACGCTTATCACATTCAGATGCACATGCTCGCAACTTGAAGATAAGACATTCTTTACTTGACGCCGCTGAAGAAAGCGGCTCGAGTTGATCCGAGAGCTGTCGCAGAATTCCAGTGCCGGGGACGCGGCTGGCTCCAATCCACCTCGTCCACCAGCACAGCGTCTTTCACAGACATGTACATCATATCTCTGCAACCCCATCGCCAACCATGTTCATCTTTCGCGTAGTGTACGTCAGGGCAGCAAAATAGCCCTCTGTGCTGCGAGATGGCGAGATGGCGTTGCATAAAAACATGTGTAAGAAGCCAAACTTGCTCCCCTGGCCTTCAATGGCTACAGTCAGTGATTGCGCATCGAGGCTATATTCGGTGTGCGAAGAGCTCTACCTAGAGATTGGCACGACTTTGACCTGTGCCGCTCCAGCTGAGTCCAGCAGTGCGCGTGTCATTGCCACCTCTTCGAAGCCCAGTCCAGCAAGTAATATAGCCTGTGCGTGTGTCAAGCGATAATCTGACTGATCACACTCACATTGTGAACAACTTCCTGCTATGTTTTGGCAGCAAACCCCACCTGAGGCCCGTAAACTGTTGGTCCGGTAGTGCTTGGCGACTCGTCCTCGTAGCCGGTCAAATCGTTGTACAAAGAAGCGTCAGGATCTGCAGCGCGCTGACTTGGGCCGTCAAGGGCTCGATGATGAGCACGCAACTTAGCTCGCGATCCGTAAAAGTTGTGACACATTTACTGCACCTACAAAATGTGGCATACAATGTCATTCCAACCTATGTCGTCGGCATGGAACGTGGTTTGCGCATCCAGATCGTCATCATCCATGTCGAGCTCGCGGTAGTAATCTTCGTCAAGCTCAAACTTATCATCGTTTCTGGGATTAAGCTCATAAGCACTGTGGATGCTACTACGGGCATCTTTGGAGGGCTGGCATCCGCATCGACTACTTATTCGATTCTGTCTAAGATCATTTCTGCCTGGTGTCCATCTGTTGATAGTGGAGACACCTGAGCGCAAGCATATTTCATGCATTTGTATAGGCCTTTCTACACGCAAGGCACTACTTGTAGTACACGGTACACGCTGTATGTACTCGGGCGAGCAGACCAGCACCACAACTAGACTTCAAAACCAGCAAGCAGGTAATGCCACCATGCTACTGTGGACTCTTGGCAATTTATTGAGCAACAATCATTCCGCATCTAGGTCCAGGGCAGCTTTTGTTAAAGTCAATTCTGTACGACTTTTCGAGGTTGCTCGATTGACTTGATAATGCAAAGGTATTTGTGTTACATTAAATCTTGGCTGAACGAGCAATGACAGAGGTGACCAAGGAAATTATAACAGTCTCATGAAACCATCAGTCTACGTCGCACAGAACCAAAAAATTCTAGAAGCCAATCACAAAATCAATACTAATCAAACCTGTAAAAGTTCTTCACAAGCCCATGGGTAGCACAAGGCGTCTGAGATCGATATTTGGAGGTGTTCGAAGCAATTGCGTGCTGTATAATTGATGACACTCAGAAACGAAAATATTGTTGGCTACATGCGTCAGTGTTGAGTGCTCACTTAGGCGTGCCTGTCGCTGCTCTCGTTACTGAACAAGCTGATCATCAGCAACTGACACGGGTGGTAAACAATTTGGTCTGAAATGGCTGCGAAAAGCATTACAACCTTCCTTGCTCTTTCAACCCGGACTTGAACGCCTGTGCAGACAAAGCGACCCCCGTTTCCAGGCCACACATCTGGCCGGCTGAGATGCAAACAAAAGAGAAGCCAGGGTGTAGCTGGAGTTTGCAGGGGGGAAGCAGACCTCAAGGACCAGTGCTATATTCGCTGCCTTTGCGTTTGCACCCAGGATGCCCACGCGCCACACCTTCGGGCAAAGCAAGAAGGCGGTCAAGCACTACTGCACTTCGGGCCTTACACTGATCATCAGCGCACCCGACTGACACAGAAAAGGCTCAGCCGCGAAGGTGGCAAAAAAAAGGGCAGCAACATCTGACAAAGGGAGTGGCTGTTCCCTGTACCTTGCCAGCAGAGGGGCCAAGACCTCCCGCGATCTCGAGGTTGTACTTAGTCATGGCATGGTTCACAACAGCCACTGCGTCAACGCCCTCAGGAACCTGCACCAGTTCTAATGATGACAGCTTTGAGAGCTCTCCCTAATAGTAGCCCTCAATCGAGCTGCTGCTTGCTGCTTGTCGTCTAGACGTAAATAGCAAGCAGACCAAATAGGCGACCCGCGAGCACAGGACTGTTGACTACGCGACTCCTCTGACAAGAAAGCTGCACACAGCTTGGTGACTGTGGCGGGGTTGATGCAGAAAGAGACAACGGTTACCTTGATGGTGTTCACAGTGACCAATCGCTCCTCTGGGTTGGGAACCTGCAGCCACCGTGTCGTACTTTTAGCGTACTCTCTGAAGACTCTTGCACTAGCAGCACCAGCACCAGCATCAGGTGCCATGAAAAAGTGATCGCTGCATGTTGCATGGATACCTCAGCAACGATGGTCAAGGATATGAAATGAAGACGTCTGTGACGCCTTGTGTGGGGGAATGCAGCCGGATATTCCAGTATTCCCGGCGCGTGATAAGTGTGCGTCTGAGGATGCGAGAGGAACAGCTCACATATGGTTCAAGCCCGAGCTCTGACAGGCCGGCCCAGAGCTGTTCATGGCAGGCCCGGTGCTGCAGCCACATCGACTCCAGCCCTTGACCAGTGACAATGGCCAATGCTTCCCTCATCGCGTACCTGCCGACAACAGTGCCGCACAGGTTTCAGATGTTCTGCCAAATCAGGATGATAGCAGGTGTCAGCCTGTCAAGGCACTTCGAAAGCCGTCTCTGTCTCAATGAGTGATCGCCGAGATGAACACACCAGGTGGATATTGTGCCAGTGTGATGGTAAAATCTTTTGCCGAACCATCCTGCACATAGTCGAGGGTGGGCTTCAGAATGGCCCTTCATGTACAGCATTGAATGAACATTCGCTGTGATGGCACCATGCAGGATTCTCAAGGGTCGTGTCTCACCCCAGTAGTCCCCAACCAAATTTAGATCAAAGTAGTATGAAGCAACCTTCGTCTTACGGTCTTTCAGCTTTTGCATCGCTCGTTCACCGAAGAACAATGGAGATGCGCCTGCACAGCACAGACATCCATTCGCAGGGTATCCACATAGGACGTTGACCTTAATCTACTCGGTGCAATAATCAGAGATCGGTGTCATAATCAGAGGTCTGTATGCTCATATTCATTTAAGCTGTGGCTGTGGCGAATGTTTCAAGCACACGATCTGCCTTTTGAAGACCTTTTTCGACGTCAAAATATCGGAAGGAAGTCAAAAGGACCTCTACTCACACTCTGATAACTTTGAGTAGCCCTGTGGAGAAATGAGGGTTCTTTAACAGGGACAGGGTGCTCCAGCCATTCCAAAGCTTAGGGATCTTCACAATGAACACACAATCGTCCAGTCGGACACCATCTCAGGAAACAAAGTGATGGTCTTGAAGCTCTTTACCTAAGACCAGGAGGGCACAAACGTACACTTCTAGAGTCAGTGCCTCGATACAGACTCAAACTGATCATCGCCAGTGCTGGGCTTTCCTGTGTGCTTTGGAAAGCTTTGGTCGGTTGACCTTGCATGTTCTTGCTCGGCAGTGCAGCACCCACACAGCGTCCCTTTGCCAGGAAGAACAGAATGTGCTTAATCTTGGATGAAAGCAATACCTGGGGGTGCTCCAAGCACTTTCTGGCTGCCAGAGTACATCGCATCGACGCCCCAAGCATCAGCGAAGAAGGGTACTCCCCCGAGCGAGCACACAGTGTCGACAGCCAATAGAACCCCGTGCTGTTTACACATTGCGCCAACCCCGGCCAGGTTTTGATGCACTCCAGTGCTGCTTTCGCCCTGAGCAGCAAAGCATCGACTGAGTAGTATACTTGCCCTACACAAGTGAGAGTCACAAAGCACGGAGAGAGAGCATCAACAGAACAGATGGTGCATTTTTAGGAAGTCCCATATGCAAAGCATGTTGACGTTAATCACCTGTACGAGGAACAACACGGCCGGTTTGTGGGTTTGCACAGCTTGCGTCAGGTCCTCTAGGGTGTAGCCTCGCCCGCCTTCAACGTGAAGATCCACCACCTCGGCTGCACCCGGAAAAATCAGCTGACCCCCGCGTATCACACGCGCATATTGTAAGCCGATCTCTTCTTCATCTCTGGCCTAATCATTCAAAGTCCATGACAAGTAGATAATATGAAATGAGGAAGCCACCAATGATTCCTTACAAAGTGCTAGTTGCCAGGGATGAGTGTGTCATGGTCGGCAAGCACACCGTTGTAACGGCCCGCAAGGTCACACACTCGCGCCCCCCAAATGCCATTGTTGCCTACAATGATCTTGTCACCCGGCTCTAAAAGATTTGCGACCACGGCCTCCATGCCAGCGTGTCCTGTGATAGGACGGCTCCAATCAGAGGGAGCATTCTGCCAGAGGTGCACCATATATGACATGCATACCCCTGTTCAAGAACGTGTGCTGGCGAAAGATTTCAGCAATTTGCCTTCGCTGATGTGTGAGCTCACCGGATCCACTGACAAGAAGCGTGTTCTTGCTGTCTGTCTGAAATAAGTAACGCAGGCCCTCCTGGATGTCATCCATGATCTTGAACATAGGCGGATGCATGTGCCCCAGCAAAGGAAGAGTTTGAGCTGCCAAAACTGCTGGATGAGCGTTGGTGGGGCCCGGGCCCATCAATAATCGGTTAGGCACCTGCAAGTTCATGAGCAGTATCATCAAGCTGCCACAGAGTGCTGCATGCATAGGCCTCGGTTCTCATCGAGATAGAGCGCACCACTATGGCTTCTCCTAGTCCTTTCTGGTGCAAGCTTGATACTGCAGGTAAAGTTTCTCCTGGTCGCCCGCTCAACGCAGTCGATAGGCTTCGCTCCCATCCCAAAGTTTGCTGCGCACTGCGCAGCAGCTTAGCAGCGCGAGACGTACTTCGAAGCATTGTGTTAGGGGTTAAGATTTATAATATATCAGGTCGAGGCGCTCGTGATGGATCGTCGTTTTTATGATGTACCAAGCTTCTGCTACCTAGGTCATGTTTACGGCGCTAGTTTTTGCGTTACTTTAAGCAATTAAAATATGTAGAGCAAATAATATACTGATCACGTGAGTGGTCATGCTGGCATCCCAATACCATGTAGCAAAACTACTATCGCGTTCCTACCGTTCATTGCGACACGTGATTGTTGAGCTTTGCCCATTCTCGTGGCCAAGAAGCGATGCTTGCGTCACATGCTCCCGTTTCGTCGCATTCCCACCGGTATATAGCGGCCACACATGTTGGTAAAAGTTTGATTTCAAATCGTCGTCAAATTCTATGCAAGGCATGCAAAGGCGCAAAGAGCTCGAGAAATTGCGGCAAGGCCTATCGAGCAACGCCATGGGTAAGATCGTGATGGATTTTATGAGCAGCATGCATCTTGTATATTGCTGGGCAACCGATATTTCTTCGATCCATTGATTATCAACAGCCGATTTACAGGAAAGTTTAACTAGAACAGTTGGAGCTACATTGCTTTCTGGTGCTCTATTCTTTGGAGCAGGGATGGTGCCGGTGGACTGCATGCAGCAGCCTGCAGCAGCAGATGAGGAGGTGTAACTAGTACTCTTAACCAATCCCCTGTGTTTTACTTGCACAATGTGTTGACGTGTTGTCATTCGCCGTTTTTGCCTCCTTCGCTGTTGGGCATAAGCTTCCCAGAATCCGATTTGCGAAATCAGGAAATGATGCTACCCGGTGAGCGACGGCAAATGGCGACTGAACGGAGGAGGGAGATGATGGTTAGAGCGTAAGTACTAAGGCACTTTTCCCATTATATATGCACAGCTATTCCTCATGTGTAAGGTGATCTCATTTCCGATCAATTGAAACTTGGTGATTGGCGCAGGCGGGAGACAGCTTTAATGAAAGGTGGCGAGGTTGATATGAAGCCAGTTTTGTTTGCTGGGGTTGAGCCAGAAAAGCAACAGGCGAGCCTATTATGCATGTGATTTTCGCATGAAGAGCTTAAGTAGCTCGCCCATTCCATTTTATGGTCAGAGACCAAAGAAGAAGTTTGCTTTGTGACCTTCGCACCGATACTCCCTGGCAAAGTGGAACCTCATGTTGCAGGTCCCCCCGCCATCTGGGCCGCCTGAGCCACAGCAACCCCTGATCCCGACGCCTGACCTACCCAAGTCATCCATGCCAGAATTGCCCAAGTACGATGCTTAGCACACCGATCTCTGCTGTTTGGTACAGTTTTAAAAGCTTGTTCCCGACAGCACAGTGGTTCCCGACAGCACAGTGTCTAAGTGGTGGTCTGTCGCAGGTTTCCTATGCCAGAATCCCCTGTTGAGCCTCCGACGGGACCGCGTATGAACATACCTCAGAATGTCCCCAAGACAGAATCACCTGCACTGCCAGTGCCATCTCCATCAAATGGTATCACTCAGGTGGAATAAATTCAGCATGGCCTTTCGAAGTTCTTCGCAGCTCCGTATCTCTCCACGCTGCAGCTTCCATGAACCTTGTTTGGCATCCTATCATCTATTCCTGAAGTGTCTTTCTCATGCTTCAGACTTGAAGCTGATGACTCGCCTCATCAGAACTGACCGACCGACAGACACAAAGCTCTATCGAGTCCAAGAGGTGACAGCATCTTAAGTAAAGAGTCGCCCTGCTGTGCAGTCTGACAATGGATCCGGCCAGGACTTCAGTTTTGGAAATTGGTTTCAGGTATTGTTTTTCCCTTTCACCTGCCACCACACATCACAGCAACACAGACACCTTACATGCACACCGCCGTCATTCGGCACTCTATTGTAGAACGGAAGGCATCTAAAAGAACTTGATGAGATCATCTCGGCAAATATGTTATAGGATTATACTGAATCCATACCTAGGCTGGAGTGAAGACCCGCATTCGCGTCCGGGTGATGTGTTAATAAGTGATATTTCATAGGATGTAAATCCGCCGAAGGCTGCTGATAATCTCAAGCAACAGGTGAAGCAAGAGGTGGCTGAGCCGGTCCAGCAGGCAACAGCTCAGGTGACTAACCACGAAAGCTCTAGATATCGTCGACCAGTCACCACTGTATCAGCTGAATTCGGATTTTAGCGCATGATGAGAACAGTGAAATACCTGCTGTTGATCATATCTTAGATAAGATACGCACAAGCATGCAAGCCAAGCTGTCAGAGTGCAACATACTCCTAAACGGAGGCAATGGTAAGTTGACTAGTAATGCACTACTGGCCACCGCCAGGCGAAGGAGACGAAGAACAAGGTGCAAACAGAGCAGGAGAAGCGCCTGGCACGTCGACACGGACCTCCGCTATTCCTCATACAGCTCCTACTGACTGCTGGGCTGGCAGCCTCTATTGTCGGCTTCATACTCAAGTGCGACTCAAAACATACATCCGCCTTGATACATGCAATCAGCTCTCGTGCACGAGAACCCTACACTTCTGCCGATGTATGCCTGTCGAGATTCAGCCCTGTTTGTTCTCGTGTGTCAGGAATGAGTGAGTGACGCAACTGACCTTGACAGCATGTCAGTGAGTCACCTTACATCTATCTTCCATGCTCTATGCTATCAATTTACAGAGGTCCCACACTTCTGTGTTGTGACTTTTCAGATATGACGTGGTGATGGGCGCTGGAGAACAAGCAGAAGCAATCATCATAGGTTTAGCCGAGAAAGTGGAATCGTCCCCGAAATCTGCTGACAGCAAGCCTTGATATCCTTTTAAGGACTGCACATGTTTTTGCACAAAATCAAGCTGCTGTTCCTTTCCGCAATGCTTGCCCAACAGTTTGGGTTGTTCGCAAGCTTCGGCAGTTAAGATTAATGACGTCTCTTGATTGAAAGAGCGATGACTGTGGTTGTTGTTGTTAACGTCCAAAACCCTTCCACGTCGTAAGCTCTTAATACTGCCTTCCGAGCAGGCTTTACAATAGGTCATTTTAAGACTCCAGTACACTGTTCAGCACACGGTTTAGTTGCGCAGAGCTACGACCTTGCCTGCACACACACGCAGAGCGATGTTCAGCTCGTATGTAGGCTGACTTTGTATTGTATTGTAACGCACTCTTAAGTATGAAGCGTACTGGGTTTGTTGCCGAATTCCTTATCTCATGAGTCTGATCAATAAAAGTCGCTGACTATTACGTTACCAAGCGACTACCCCGTTAAGAACACCCTTGGAGCCAAGCTGGTCGGCAGGGTCAAAATGAATCACGCCATTTCCGCCCAAGCTAACCGCCTTCCGACATGTACTTTATATCATAAGTCACCACGAACCGTGAGTAAAGAGAGGGATGCAGCCGATCTGAGCGGGCGCGGCTTAGCTTAGGTGACGTATGGCGCTGAAGGTTCAGCTTCACGTCGGGTCCGACGAGCACCCTGTGCAAGTGACACTACATAGATTCTGGCAGGGCTCTTTGGCGACGATGTTACCTACTGTGCTAACAGTGCGAGAGGTTTGGTGAGTTTGCGTACGCGCCATACGCCGCGTCAAAGGCTCTGCAATAATGTCTTGGGATGGAATCTCTGCAATGCTAGACTACTTATTCGAACCACATCAAGTTGTTGTCTGATGTGTAGCGGTGTGTGTCTGAGAGCCATGTGTCTGGTAGCGTTTTGTGGCGTTCTGTGGCGCAACACCATTTCAGAGGCCGACGCTTGCCTCGCTTTGAAAAATACAAGTTGGGTCAGCATGTTGTGACTCTTAGTGACCAGTCGTGTATTCCGGTGGTGGACGTGTGTTGTCGGCCAGTCAAGTCCAACGGTCTTTGCTGCGTATACGACGCTAACCTTTATTGGCCGGCTCTCCCTGTTCAAGTTCCGAAGCGTAGCTTTTGTCAGTTGTTGACGACTACAGGCGCCTTTGCCGTATGGCTGTTTGTTTTAAAGACCTGGTCTCGCACGTTCACCTTAAATCGCAAACAACCGTAATATTAGCTTGAAGCTGGGCGCCTACCGTCGAGTCCCATATTCCCCTTCTCATTCTTTGTAGCAAGACTGTTGCGGTAGCAAGGAATCAACAGAAAAAATTTGTCGCGTTGCAGCAATGACTGACTGCATATGTTTTGCACATCTGATAGGTCTACTAGAAGAATGCCTGTAATAGCTACACTGCAGGTTTTAAGTGGCGGTGGGTCAATGCTCTGAACCTCTAACCCATCAAACGACTTGTTCATACATGCTGAAGCTGTTCTTGAAAACCTTGGAAACTGCCAGCATCTAGTAATGTCAGCCGTCGAGGTTACATCACCGATTTTGGAATCAGCGACTTGTGCAGGCCCTTGTCTGACATTGGATCATTCTTATAAGTCTTCACAGACAGTCAGGTACCTGTGGAATGGAACTAAACTTGCAGTACTTCCAATTTCGATGAGTCGTGTATGTCAGATGATTTGTCTGATTGAACATTTCCCATGGTTGTGCAGCTCCTCGCTTGCTCAATTACATTCTAAATGCTTACACGACAACACAGCTGCTGTCTGTGCTATCAGCACCTCCTGCGATTTAATCTTAGCCCCAGTCCCATCAGGTATTATGTTTTTGATAATTTTGATTGTTGGATATTGTGGTGTGCCCCGAATACATTTATGCTGGTCTGGTCTGGTCTGGTCTTATGCCAAATTATCGTTGCTCATACACGCATGCACCTACACACAGGCAAACAACAGGCTGCGTTTTGGGGATTTTGTCTTGGGGATGGCGCCCTTCGTTTGGGGACAGCCTTCCTGGAGAGCAGCAGAGTTCCTGTAGTATTTGACCTTGACGAGACATTGTTGGTTGCTTATTCTCTGCATACGCTGGACGTCAGACTTGCCAAACTGCGCGAAGGGTGAGTAATGGTCGGCTACACTTACGACGTATGTCGATGTCGATTGTCTGTGTATGATGTGCGCCCTGATGTGTTCGATGGGTGCTGTCTTTCCTGCCCTTACCAGTCTCATCGGTGATGCAGGTGGAGCAATACTGATGCCAGCAAGGCAGATCAGATAGAAGCTGAACGTCTGACACAAGATCGTGTCATGCTTCACGAATTTGCTGAACATGACCAGGTTGTTGTGCGGCGGTCCAGTGGAAGTCGAGCAACCTTCAAGGCCAGGTTCGTTGACTGCTGCTGCTCAATCACCCATGCATCTGTGTTTGCGAAAGTGGAGAGCTGCCCTCTCTGATTGAAAAGGTCGCCTTTCAATTCGATTGTGACGTCCTGACGGGCTGGAGGAGGCGCGATCTGATGCTGTCATGATGCTGAGCTGGCAGCTTTTGTCTCGAAGCTGCCAGCTCAGGTCCTCAGATAGCATCGTCACTAAATAATATCCGATATTCCTTGACAGCCGTCTGTGAAATAGTGTGCTACAAGCAAAAGGCTAACGGTATTCACCTATAAATTGCTTTTGATATCCGGGTGTGGCAAGGGCACCAATAGTGCAGAAGCATTGTCAGCTGTGAATGAAGCTGATGCCGCAGCCTTCCAAGATGCTACAGCTGCTGGAAACAGGGTAGTGTGGCTCATGTGGCAAAGTCAACTCATCGGTTTAAATCACTGGAGTCCATGCTGAATACGTCATGGCTGGAAATACCTTCATCTTTGGCACAAGGCAATCATTACATTGACTCTTTCCATGGGATTACGTAAACATGTTATATTTACTCAGTCGTCGGAAAGGTGCGCTGCACAATCGCAACGGACAAGCTGTCATTATCAATGGGGAATTTCGATTTCGCTTGTGTAGCTAGATGTCACAGAAGCGATTATCGCGGAGATACGTATCAAATTCTACCTATCACGCGTACTCTAGATGATATGGTACCTTTGCGCGTTGCGCTTCTGTGACGAAGAAATACAGTGATGTGCTGTTTGCATCTACGCTTTATCGTTATTTCGAGACATTCTAGCGCTCCGCGTGACACGCAAACGTAAAGTACGTGACAATCTGGTGGGTCGAATACACGTGGCTGACTAAACAATAATCTGGGGACAGGAAGGAGAAAGTGTCATCGGAAGACGGTGATGGATACCTGACAAGGCCAGTCGTAAGAATACCTGAGCTGGGACTCGTTTTTTCACGGATTGTCGAAGATCTACCCCACACGTCTTTAATAATGCACGTCCGTCCAGGCTGGGATGCCTTGTACCAGGTCCTGTGTCCTGACCGGGTCCAGGGCAGCATTGGGTGAGGGCTTTGAAATGGCCTCTGTGTGGTTCCTGTGTGTCGTCTCATGATCTACTCCGTGACTGCTTTCCAATGACTGCCTGGTGAGGGCGAAGGGCGTCAGACTCTCCTAGCAATCGCTCCTAAAGTGCTTGTACATCTACATTGCATGCTGTGCCAATTTGCCATGCTTGCCAGATGGGTGTCATTCTCGGGGAATTCTCAGGCAGTACGGGGCGAAGCAGAGATTCGAAGTGTATGTTTGTACGGCAGCTGAAAGAGGCTATGCCCTCGAGGCTTGGCGAATCCTGGACCCAAAGGTGTTGGGTTACGTCATGCTATGCAACTGCCGCTGCCTCCTCCTTGATGATAAAAGCATCGCTGCGTCACGTATCTGTTCCTCTTTGCATACATTGCACGAGAATCACCCAGCCCCTGGCCAGTCTTTGCATGATAGCAATGTCCCTCTACGATGCTGCAGGGTCTGCTCATTAGTGATGCCCAACGGTCGACTCGTATCATTGCTGGGAAGCGAAAGAAGTCTTTGGCCGATGTACTGCATTTGGGCAGCTTAGTCGATCGATCGGCAGACATTGAGCTGTGCAACATCCCTCGCTTGTCTCTGGATCACTCCCTGAACAACTCTGAGATGCCCCTTGCGGTTGTGCTCGACGACCGTCTCGAGGTCCTCCCCTTCCTCTTCCCTGCCCCTTGCCTGACGACTGCCCCTGCAGAGTCTTGCCGTCGTTTGATCGCCGAGTACGACAATCGACCGTCTGACAGTTTGCTATCCTCCACGGCCAGCTGTCCGACCTACAACATAGTAAGGAGCTTGGTGTGGTTCGTGTTGCTGCATCATTGTTCGCTGCTTGGTACAGTTCTTGTTGATGATGCCGCCAATGCCACCATGAATAGATCAAAGAGATGCTATTAAGCTGCGGCTCGCATAGTCTCAGCTGTCAAGAGCAGACTTCAAACTGGTAACGCATACAGGCCTGATGAGCAAATTGCATGACGGCACAGGTTTGGGACCATAAGGCTCAAGCACAGCTCTTACAGGTCCAACCGTTTGTTCCACGTCAACCTGACCTTCCTGAAAGCAAACCTGCTGCCGAGATGGAACGCATCAAGGTTTGCCTACCGGATGAGCGCAGACTGCTCTGCGTGTCTGTGTGCCGTACTGTTGACGTTGTTATGCCATTGTCTCCCCTGCCAAGACCAAGCCTGTGTCTGTCCGTTGCTACCATGCTGCTGTTCAACATTGAGTCTGTGTCGGTCGTTTGCCGACCGACGTCTTACGTACGTTTCTTGTACCTCTCGTCACTCACGCACACCCGGCTGCTGAAGCACTCCATCCACTGTGTTAACAGGGGGCATTGGTGGACCTTCGGTCTAGGCTGTACTATGGTATCAACGAGGTTCTGACTCCAGCAGTTCAGTCTCTGAGCACTGTCCTCAATAAGCCGGGCGCATCACTGCAAGACTCCAGCTTGCTGCCGGCTGTGCCTCGTGTCGCAAGCATTTTGCGGGTCTCCTCCACAGCCCCTTTCCCCCCTCCTCTGTACACACATACACACACACACACACACACACACACACACACACACACACACACACACACACACACACACACACAC
>JAULKR010208317.1:0-16254 GCA_032356305.1 Prasiola linearis | reverse complement strand
CTTGGCATGAGGGCGCGGACCGACAAGGCTCATGTCGGAGCGCAGCACGTTCAACAATTGCGGGATTTCGTCCAGACTTGTCCGCCGCAAAATACGCCCGATGTGGGTCACGCGGCAGTCGTCGCGGCTGGCGGAAAGCGAACCGTCGGAATTCGTCTGCTCCGCAGACATCGTACGAAACTTCAATGTCTGGAAATAGCGGTTGCCCCGCCCAATGCGCTGCTGGCTGAAGATAATCGGTCCGCCATCCTCCATCCTTATCAAGGCAGCGATCAGCAGATAGAGCGGCGCGAGCGCGATGATTGCAGGAATTGTTATAGCTAAATCGATGCCGCGTTTGATGACTCTATCGCGGAGCCTCAAAGGACCGGCGGAAACCACGATGGATGTAAACTTCGCATCGATAGACAAACCCAGAGCGCCAAGATCACGCAATGGGTCCGAAATCACTTCACCGCGTACTCCAGCTGCCTTTAGAACATAAGTCCAAGCGCTTCGATCACTAGCCGGACAACTGACGATAATCCGGTCCATTCCCGAAATTGATTCCCCGAACGCCGCCAACAGGTCAGGATTGCCGACCATCAGCCGCGCATTGTCGCCGGTCGCGTTGACTGTGAAGAAATCGGGCTCTTCAATTGCAGGCCCGCCCGCTAAAACGATCAAATCATAGCTGAGTCTGGGACCGAGTTTACGCTTGAGCCTCCAGTTCATAACATATCGGCTCAGGCCCATTCCGATGAAGGACATCATGAGGCCGGACACCAAAACCACGCGGGAATAGCTGACGGTATTTTTCGCAAGGAACGATATTGCGAGCCACACCGAAGTCGCCACCAGCAATGTCGTTATAAGTTTGCCGAGCGCCCAGCGGATATTGTCGATCCCTTTTAACGAATAAAGCCCATTAAAAAACGCAATGGCCAGATAGATCGTACATATTTGGGGGCCGAGAGTTTCGCCGGTAAAATTGAACCATTCGCCCACATAAATCTTGGAAACCGTCAGGAATGCCAGATTGAAGATGGCCGCATCATAAAGAATGAGCAGGAAGTATGCGCGGATACGGTCATGCTCGATCCGGCTCCGTCCGACCCCGGTGGGGACGCGGTCAAATCCGGTTTCAGGCCGCAACGCTGGCGTCCTGCAAATCGGGGCGGCGCAGTAAAGTTTGCGAGAAAAAGCCAAGAGCGATAGCGCCGATGATGGCGATGGCAGGGGTTCTGAGCGGATAATCCACGGCCGAATGGGAGGCCAGTCCGGCAACCACGATCAACCCCAATTTCGCATTCAGTGCATTCTCGCTAGAAAGCGATTTCAGCCTGCTCACACCTGTAACCAGAATGTATGCCAATATTGCCGCCGGTAACGCCGCAAATATCCCGCATTCGATCAGAATTTCTAGCCAGTCCGAATGCGCGTGATTGATATATTGCGGGAAAACCCGATCGAGCTTTTCCTGCACCGCATATTGGGTTGCGAATGTTCCGAGCCCGGACCCGAACGGCCAATAACTCTGGATCATCGCCAGACTGTCGGTCCAGATCGACCACCGCAAATCCGTGTCAATGTCGCCGAATCTGCCGCCGGTGTTAACCGCCGCAGAATTGAAACGAAAGAGCAAAGCGCCGATAACTATTGCGGAACCCGCCGATACGGCACCGATCAATCGTGTTTTTCGCTCGCGCCCGAGGCCCTCCGTGACAGTTGATCGCAACAAGAGCCAAGCAGCTGCAGCAAACATCACCCCGCCAATTATCAGACCGGCACGCGACGCAGTGATGATGATTACCGTCAGCGTCAGAATTGCTACTGCACTAAAGCAGACCAATCTGCGCAACGGGTTCGGAGTCAACCGAACAATCAGCCCTGCCGATAAGGTAGCTACGCAGGCATAAAAAATCGCCGCGTGGTTGCGATTGGCGAAGAAACCTGGCGAAAATGCAATATGCGCCGACCCGTAAAAATCGAAAACGCTCCCGCCACTGACGCGCTGGGTTAGGCTGACTATCAGGCACAGCAATCCTGCCCCCACGACAGAAAGAATAATCCATCTGCGCTGCTTCGTCGTCGCCATGGCGGACAGTAGCAACGCCACCAGAAACACCATGAGCTGCGTCCCCGACTGCAGAGTTGCTGGCAAATCAAGCGTGAGCGATGCGTATTCCGGAGCGCTGCCAATGCTTCGGATTTCGGTAGCTAAAGTGCGGCCCGGCAAATTCGAAACCCACTCGAATGGAACTGCTACACTTTGTACCAAAACCACAGTCAGGCACAGCATTGTTAACTCCAGAAGCAGCAAGGGAGGTTTGGCCTGATTGCCGACTATGCAATAGGAAATCACTCCGGTCCCTATAAACACAAATATCGCGAAAGGAGCCGACCTCAAATTAAAGCCAAGAGTGGAGCCGCCAATAGAAATCAGAAACACGACCGAAAGGCAGAAAACTGCTAAAATTACAGCCTTTTTGCCTTTCGTTATCAAGGCTTTCCGGACCATATCTTGCTCGAGAACTACAAAGATAAAATACTGTTTTCTGACATCATTTACTGAGGGCTAGCGGGCGGATCTTCACCACTTCCGCCGCTTGAGGCAGCCAACGTCAAACCGGCGACTATTGCGCCAAGCAGCGACAACAAAAGAATTGATGATCCACCCGCAAGTTGCGAATATTCTTGTTTGTCAACCGACTGTGAGACTCGCGATACCTGATCTTGCGCAGACAACGGGGTCATCGCCAATAAACCCCCAAAAAGCATCATGAGCGATTTTTTAGTCAGTTTTTTCATATTGCATACAGCCAGATTCGCTAAATGATCGAATAATATATTGCGATGTATTATACAATTAGCAGATTAACAATATGAAATTATCTTATCTTACCGATTAGCGAATTCCAATCTATTTTTCTACTTGTCGCGTAAATGAAACCAACACACAATTTGCGTAAATATGCGATCCTTGCAGAAAAAGAGAGCTTCCGGTTCTTGTAAATTGCTCCAAGCGATCCGGGAAAATAACGATGCTTGATCTCAGCATCGTTGTCGCGGTGGCCAATCAGCTTGGCATCAATGAAGACAGTACTTCGCGCTTCGTGCCAGCCGCGCATGGCATAGTCGGTATCTTCACCCGCCCTTGCCGCAGTTCCCAAACCCAGACCCTCGTCGAACAAGCCAATCTTTCTCGCCAGATTTGCACGCAGAAACATCGTGTTCGAACTCGCGAAGGATAAGGTTTTTTGCAGACTGGCAGTGCGGCTGCGCACATTGCCGTCTGGCGGGCCTGCGTCAGAACCATACCGGCAGAACGCAAAATCGACAGTATCGTCAGCGGCTATCTTTCTGCACATAAAATCGAGCGAAATGTCGGGATACCAGGCATCGTCATCGGGGAATGCCATTACGGCAGTTTCGTCAACTGCGGCCCAATCAATTAGGCGCAACAAACTGTTGCGCGCATTGCTGAGCGGTATCTGTCCTGTGCAGCTATGCGCCTCCACCCAATCCGGCATATTCGGTAACATCCGGCCATTCGCATTCTGGAATAAAATGAGCAGGCGGACTTCGCACGATGGCACTTCGTGGCGAAACTTGGCAACCGACTGGATCATCCGGTCAAGTTCGAACCGGCGCCCCGATGCCAGATCGCTTGTCGAGAACAGAATGAGGCTTTGACGTTTGTCCAAAGTCAGGCTGCCCCAGCCGGATTTTGCAGCACGCCATAAGGGCCTGTCACGATTCCTTCGGCAATGATCTTCGCTGGGTTACCGGCCACAATGCAACCGGCGGGGACATCGCGCGTCACTACAGAACCGGCAGCAATGATCGACCCATCGCCGATGGTAACACCTGGCATCACAATGCTTCGCGCGCCAATAAAGCAGCGGCTCCCGATCATCGTGTGCAATTTCAGCGCCCTGACCATATCATGGGACAATATCGCAGCACCGAACGCCACATAGGTTTCTGCCCCGATATGCATCCCGGCCGGGAAGGTTTTATCCAGTTTAGCCGATGTCGAGATGCGGACCGTGGGGTGAATATCCATTCCCCAAAACCGGTTGTAAAAGAACAGCCGCAATCGGATTGCGGCGCGTTGAACCTTTATAATTTGATTTAGGCTCGGCATAATTATCGCTGGTACAATCGGCAAGGTTTTATCGTGATATAGATCACGCGGTCACTTCGACGCTTCTTTGAGAAATAATCCGACTGCGTTCACCAAAGACTTCCGTTCCGGACTGGATTCGGCAATAAACGGTCGAAGATTTGTTTGTAGAAGCAACCGCTCCAATTCGATTTCGTCATAAGCGACATAGATGCCGTCTCTGGAGCTAAAATTTTTGGCTGTAGCGAGCTGGTGATCGTTTCGGTGCTCTCCCTTCGCAGCGATACGGGGAAAGAGGATTATCGGCTTCTTATGCCGAGCTGCCGACAATATTGTCCCGATTCCGGCATGTCCGACAATGACGCCGGACGCCGCAGCCAAAACGTCAAATTCGGCAGTGCTAAGACTCGCTCGCTGATCTATATTTTGAATTCCGGGAACGAGCGAATGCGCCTGCGCAATAATATTCAGCCGACTTCGCCCGGCAATATCATCGAGCGCGCGGATGAACCGTTCGAACGACAACTGCATACCGACGGTGGCCAAAATCACAGCACTGCACCGCGATGTTCACAACCGCTCCGGTCCGCCACGGTGGCCCATTGCGAAAAACATCTGTCAGCGAGCTTTCTCGCCTTCGATCCGGACATCGATAGGTTGTCAGCATTTGCTATACTGTCGATCCACAAAGACCGTGCGCCCACCGCTTTTCCTAAAATTATCGCAATCAATCCAGGCAATGCTCCAGTCGTGACAATCGCTTGAGGGCGAATTTTCAAAATAATAACGAACAAAGTTAGAGCGCACCAGATCGCACGAATAATCTGGTGCCTGTTGCAATCGGGAATTACTTCGACTGCCAGTCCAGAACGTTTCGCCAAAACTGGGGACGTAGTTACGTACGTAGCATCATGTTGATTGAAAGCCTGCCTAATACTCATAATCTGATCCCAATGACCCCCACCGGAGGCGATCACAAGTATATTACCAGACATAATAATTTTTCTCCGATTTTCATAAGTACATATTTTGTAAAATTATTACGGTCAATACTTTGGCAATTGAATAAAAGAGTTAATATTGCCAACCGCTGCAGCCAATCTGGTCGCTCCTAAATCATATCCGTTCGCGCTTTGGGTAAAGGGCGCAAAATGTACGCCGTCTTGCAAATCAAGATCGTTCGTTTCTGGCCCGATGGTCACATTGGCGACTTCGGCTGCCAATTCGGACTGGATGGCCCGTAAACTGTTCATCGTCGCTTGGTGGCCGATCTGTTTGCCAAGCGGCTGAACGACAATCGGACAATCATACCCGATGTGGTTTCGCATCGCTTGCCACACCAGCTTTGTTTGCGCTTTCCAATCGGCCGCAATGTCGTTGCCACCGGACAACATCATAGCTTCCGCTTCGCCTTGCGACCAGATGATGATTGTTTTGCGGTAAGCCCGCCCGCTATGGTCTACATTCGCCAGCCAGGATATGAGCATTGGGCCAGCGGATCCGGTGTCGCTATCCCACCAATATTTTCCTGCCGAAACCTGCGCGGCAGTTTTAATGATCGAAGACCCGCCAGACGCTGTGCTGACGCCGCTATAGGCCATCAATTCACGTAGAGGCTGTGCCGGAATTTCCAGCGCGGTTTGCAACGCTGGTAAATAAACCCGCGAATGGGCATCGCTGCCGTTGCTACCATCGCCGCTGGCAGCAGGGACACCGTAATATTGCGCATTCGACTGGCCGGAGAATATGGAGACGAAACGTTCGGGGAAGCGTGCCTTGCCAAGGCCGGTCCAAATATCGTTTTGCCACCTCGCAATCGCCGCACATTCTTTATCCGATAGTGCGCCCAAACCGCCGAACAACACGGCTTCACGAATCCCGCCATTGTGGGACGCCCCCATCGCGCCATTATTGCCGATGACTATCCGCTGGTTAATGGCTGAAGCGACGCCATGCGCCCTGTTCGCGAACAATGTCCGCGTATCGGCCCCGCCCGTCACCGCACCGCCGGTTTGGTTGAACCACACATTGCGCCAACGTGCGGCAAAATCAGTCGAGGCATCGATCAGCAGTTCGCCGGTTTTGCCGTATAACGTGGTTTCTCCAGCTGGCCCATCCGCGCCGAACAACAGCCCGCCTGTAGAGTTGGTCCCGTATCCGATCAGCGGGCCGCGAACACCGGATTGATAGGCGGGCGGCGTGCGGGGATGCGTCCCGCCGCTCGACCACCCCGCAGTGGAGGCCACTGCGAATACCGACAGGTTCGCCGTTCCGCCAACCGATAGCGGCGTGGTGGCAGTCACCAGATTTTGGTTCTTGCTTTGGAAATCGATAAATGCGCCGCTGTAATCTGCGGGGGCATTCGGGAACACCAGTGGGGGGCGGATGGAGGAGGACAAATCGTTGCCGCCCCCGCTTTGGTCATACCAGTTTGAGACGGTAAAATTGATGCCGTCGCCATATGTCGCTAGCGCACTGCTATCCAGATTGCCATCGGCATCGAAGCCGATCGTGCGCAGGACATTACCACTATCGCGAACCCGCAAGCAATTTCCGCCATAGTCCGGATTGATCCGGTGCAGTGAATAGGCCGCAAGCGGAGCTTGGCTAGCGCTAGATGGCGAGATCGCTGCTATCGAGCGAACGGGCAAGCCGCCCGATCTACGCTTCCGAAAGTTGCGGCCCGAATAGCGCCGCATCACCCTTCTCCGATCAGAGCATCTGCGCTTGTGCCAGTGGCACGGATATGGCTGACCCGTACGGCGATATAGCTTGCGTCGGGTAAGTTTCGGTAAGTGACATCGGCATTTGAATGGACTGGCCTGACGGTCACATCACCGCCAATTCCGACATAAATTCCTTTTGGCACGAAGGGCAAAGCCTGATTGTCGCTGGGAATGACTACCATTGCCCGCGTGGCTGGCGCGGTGTCGGCGGTAGAGATACTGTCAGTCATGGAATCGATCCTTGTTTGGCGAAAGGATCAAAGCTTAATAACCATATTGGTTATGTAGGAAAGTGAAAAATCGTGAAAATGAATAGGCTTTTTGTAATGAGCTTAGACGGGATCGCTTGGCCCGCTTGAGCTTGGGTTAGGTTGCTTTAGAGCCCTTGAGAGATCGAGCCGCTTGCTTTTTACGAAAGCTGTCAGGCGGGCGAAATCGATACGGGTCCGCTTGGGAGTTAGACAGAAAATCACGAGAAAATACGTCGCTGCACCCGCCGCTATCAGAAGCGCAAAATTGCCGATCATACCGCCGCTTTCGATGACAGAGCGTCCTGCTGCCACTACACCGACCATGCTTAAGCCTGCGACCCACGCCGGGCCTACTTGCCGCAAAATGGTAAGCATTGAAACGTGTCTCTCTTTCCGTAAGCCCCTGAGATAAAGAGGTAAAGCCGCGAGAGCAGCAAGCTGCGCCGATGCAACCAGCATGATTGGGCTCATATTCCAACCTGGAAGTATCACAGTCAGAACAACCGCCGCTTGCACTGCGAGAGCCCGGCTGGTCAGGCCCGCCCTGCCCGATGCTTTCAAAGCTGTAATAAGCAGATAATTCAGCAACATCACATTGCCCATGATTCCCGTGATTACCAAAAAGGGATAAGCCTGAGCGCCGAGCTTGCCGAAAACAATGCTGCAAAATTCCGGCGCGATGGCTGCCAAGCCAAAGAACACTACGCCGCCTATCATGCTGCCGAGCCGTACGCTCGAATAGAAAAATCGGTTAAACTCTTCAGGCTCGGATTGGAGCTGCGACAGCCTCGACAGGCTTACATCCAGTATCACTGCAGAAACCATTTGCGAGGCGACGAAATAAAACCGGCTGCCAATGATATAGGCTGCGAGTATCGCCGGACCATAATGGTATGGCAAAGCGAGCTCTATTGACCGCATCGAAGCGTAATGGAGCAAATTGCCCACCATTATGATGCCGCCAAACCGGAGCAGCGGCTCGGCCCCTGAAAAATCGGGCTTAGCTGAGTAAAGGTTCCGGCTTTGCAGCTGCAAACCGACGAGGTTTACCAGCGCAAAAGTCAGCGCCTGCGCCACCAGCGCCCAGACTCCCAGCCCCGACAACGCACCGCCAATCCCTGCAGCAGAACCAAGAATTGTTGCAACAAGCCCGATTTTTGCCAGCTTGCGATAATGCATTTCCCGCCGCATCAGCGCGGCCGGAATATAAACAAAAGCGTTTAGCAGCAGCATAATCGACAAGACCGATGTCACTTTGGCTAAGCCGGGTACTGCGAAAAATTGCTCTATCTGACCGCCGAATAGCAACATGAGTACGGTCATTGTTACAGCGAGCAAAATGTTGGCCAGATTGAGCGCCATCACCGCGCGGCGTGAATATCCGCGCCCCTGTATCACCGCTTCGCCAGCGCCGTTTTCGTTGATGACTTCTGCCAATGCCATGATTGCCAGCGCGGCGCTGAATAGACCGATCTCCTCCGGCGCAAGTACCCGCGCAAGAATGATGAATGTCAGCGCGGTTCCCAAGCGCTGCCCCCATTGCCGTGCAGCGGACCAGAAATAATGCTGCATCATCGCGTCAGGGTTCCGCCCACCGGCCCGGTCCGCAATGTCCGCGCAGACCGAATGCTTCGCTGGCCGTCTATCCGAAAGGCAAATTGTGAATTTGATAGCAAGGCTACGATCAGCAGCGGGAAATAGGCCGGAGTTGCCAGCGCATTATCGCTGAGCGAAAGGATCAGAAAACTGGCAAATGCAATCAAGGCAGTCCAGTTCACTTTACCAGACCGCAAAGATGATCTCAGCATCAATCCGGATAGCGTCAAATAAAATATCGCAACACCGATGTAGCCCAACTCAACAGTCAAACGCAGAAAATCATTATGGGCCGCCGCAGATCCTACCTCGACGATAATCGATCTGGGGGTCTCCCAATATTGATGGCCGAAACCAATGCCGGTCAGTGGGTGCTGATCAATCACGCTATGCAAATATTCTGCCATGATATCCCGCCCGTTATCGGTGCTCGACAGCAGACGTTTAAACACGAATGGCAGGCCGATAAGTGCGATTATCGGCAGCGCAATTAGCGACCCCAAAGCCAATACCATTTTATCGCGAATGTGAATGACGCTGCTGAACCCCACCAGGCCCGCGGCAACCATCAAAGTTACGACAAAGGCGGCACGTCCGCCCGCAAGCAATAAAATCACCAAATTAAGCGCAGCCAGCGCAAGAAACGGGAGCCGCCGCAATTCCAGTGCAAGGATCAGCGATGCGATTACACCGGTCATTGCAATTCCGGAGAGAAACGCAGGTATCAGCGCACCTTGAAGCCGCGCAATGCCTGTCGCATATTCCCTGCCGAACAGCTCATGTCCCGCAGCCATTCCGCCGATCACGCCTGCAAAAATACAGATAAGCGGCAAAAATCCTGATACTCGCAAAATCGATTCCGCGTCCCGAAAGGTCGGGACAAACCCAATCAAAATATAAAGAATCACGAATTGGTTGAGCGACAGAAACCAAGTGACCCAGTTAAATCCGGGGCTGGTGGTCATCAGCCCGAGTGCCGCCGTCATCAGCGTGGTGAAGACGAGTAAAACAGCCGCGAGCCAATCAACCCGGCGCAACATCAAAATTGCTGCGGCAAGCGCCAGATACAATCCTTTCTCGAACATATTGGCGTATGGCAGGCCGAGTGTGGCAGCCAAATTCACCGCGAAGAAGGTGCTGGCCGCAAAGTATAAACGCCCGATCACGCGCTTTTCCGCTTACCGGTGACAATATCACCCAGCGCCTCGAGCCATCCCGGCTTCATACATGGCCGCTCGACTAACAAATAAAACGCGAAACTGCCAACGAGGACCAGCGGCACTATCAAAACGAACACCAAAATTGTGGCCATCACAGGTTGCCCTGTAAAATCAAACGGTCCCAGAATTATTTTGGTCAGGAATTGCAAAGCCGGGACATGAAGCAGGTAAATCGAATAACACGCGCCGCCAATCAACGCGATCCAGCGGTTGCCGAATATCTTTCGGCCTCGAACTCCGTAGGCCGCTCCCAAATAGATTAGCACGATAGAACAGGCCCGCGCAAAGAGAACGGCGGCGGCGGAGACGGCACTGTCAGCGGCGTAGAAAAACAGACTGGACCCCAAGAAAAGGGCAATTCCAGCCAGCAATGCAATATCCATACTGCTCTTGCTTGCGGCCTGAAATGGTTTTGCGCCAACCGCCCAGTCGCTCATCACAATGCCGAGAATGAAGGGATACAAATGGGCCAGCAGCGAATAATGCCATCGCGACACAGGATTGAGATAGACTTGCGCAGCAAGCGCCAACATTCCTAACGAAACTCCGACAACCAGCCGCACTGTTCGCTTGCAGATCAAAAGATAGGCAGCCAGCATCGCAGGCGCAATCAGGTAAAACTGGATCTCGATCTCCAGCGTCCATAGGGGCGGATTGAACGCGGGGGAGGAGTGGAAAATCGTCCCGTGGAGATATAGGAGACTGGCCCCAACGCTTTGCCAAATCGATAGATCGGCGGAAGTGCTTTGCTGGCTTGGCGATGGGCCTAAGCTCCCAGCAAAAAACCAAAAAGCCAATCCGCACAGCAAAACCGTGAGTATATATGGCGGCTCCAATCTGGTCAGGCGGCGCAGATAAAACGCTTTTAAATTTGGCTTGCGCCCTTGCAGAAAGGGAAACGCAATGATGTAGCCGGAAACGAAAAAAAACAGTTCAACTCCGGCTATCCCATTGGGCCACCACGCAAATGCCCCGTCGCTGGGCAGAGCAGCCGGATCGGCCGCACGCTGCCCGCGCAATGCGGCGTGATAGGCTACGACCTGCATAATCGCCAAAAATCGCAAGCCATCGATTTGCGGCACATAAGTGGTACCTGACGTGACGCGGCCAAACCGCTCCGGCCAGTTCCGCCATTCGGTAAGGTTGAGGTGCGCAGGCAGCACTTGATTAACCCGCCGGCCCGAATGAATTCTCGATTATTTGAAATCCGAAACTTGTCCCGCCTTGCATTGGTTTACGGGGCGCAATTACGATTTCACCTGTTTTGCAAGGCAGGTCGTTAGATAAAGTGAAAACTATTCCCTTCCTTGACCGGTCCGCATTTGCAGTGCGCCATCCGGTGCCGCTGCACTTGACCTTGAAGGCCAGCAAATCCGGAGCAATGCCGACGAGGTTTTCTATCACAATTTCCGGTCGTCTATTGTCCCGTAATAAGAAACTTCGCCCGACAAAACCGGCTGTTTTCCGGCCGTTCCAATTCAGCCGGATCGTAGCCCCCCCGTCATCGCGCACTAAGTCTCCGTCAAAATCCGGGTTATTGAGAACCGTCCATTCAAATGGAAACGGCATATCTCCGTCATTCCGTCGAAGCTGGTTTCCGGCTTCCCATAAATTTTGCGCTATTGCAGCTTCGCGGCTGTGCCATGCCTTGCGGGAGGCGAATGCATAGGCAGAGCGTAACGGCACATCCGTTTTACCGAGTGCTGCCAAGGTATCCACGCGCGCATCCAGCACACCCGATATCTGCAACACGTCCTCGCTGAATAAATATTGCCGTGCCCAAGGCGGGTCGCGCCGAAGCACCGCGATAAGTTCAGGCCGCAAATTTGCATCCGTTTCAATATTCGCTAGCAAGCGAAGGAGTTCAGGCGTCTGTTCGCCGCGCCGGTACATTCCATCTATCCGGCCAGCCAGCCCTGCGTAGTCTTGTTCCAAAAGCGAAAGATACATCAGATTGAACTGCGCCGGAGAATGCCGGTATCCCAATTTGCCCAACAGCTTGAACCGTTCAACGATCTTAACATCCGGGCGCTCATCAGAAGTGGCGCTGGTCGACACAAGCCATGCATTGAGCAGCACTGGATCCATCGGCGAGCGGGCAAGTACCTTACTGCTCAAATTTTGGTTGGCAGGAGCATTCGAGTCTTCGACCAACAGACGCTGAACTTGCCCCGAAATAATTTGCCGCTCATCCGCAGCAACGATGTAAGTAACGTAGATAAACGCGGCTGAAAGTGCGCTGCAGACACAGGCGAAAAGGATGCCGCGCAGCTTCTGACGCCTAAGGGTCATTAGGAAGTTGCTGCGGCAGTTGATCTGTAGGCGTAGTAATCGCGGCTCTCACTGCGCGTCGGCTGATAAAACGCCAACAACGCGCCGACCAGATCGATACCGGCCTGTTGTAATTTGCCTTGCGCCACCCGCACTGCTGCCGGGCGTGAACTGTTCGCGCGCACAACCAGCAGGGTGGATTGCGTCATCGCGGCAAGGATCAGGGGATCGGCAAAACCCACCACCGGCGGCGTATCGACTATGACCAGATCATACCCGGCTTGCGCTTCTGCCATAAGCACACCCAGTTTGCTGCCAGCGAGAATATCGGCGGGTTGCGGCGGAACCGGTCCTGAGGGGAGCAAATCGACATTCGGCTCCGCAGTGGACGTCACCGCAGCCAAAAGCGTGCCGTCTCCCGTCAGCAAATTGCTTAACCCATAAGAATTGTCTGTCCCGAACAGCGTATGCTGGCTTGGGCGGCGCATATCTCCATCGATCAAAAGTACTTTCTTTCCAGCGGCTCCGGCTGCCCGCGCGAGCGCAAACGCGGAGGTCGATTTGCCATCGCCCGATGATGAACTGGTAATTGTCAAACTGCCAGATAGCCCATTTTCATAGGCAAGTGTGAGCGACGCCAGTGCTTCGCTATAGGCTTCATGCAACTGACTGCGCGGATCGCCAAGCGCGTTGCGGACTGCGCCCTCTGCCAAAGGTGCCACACCGATAACCGGTAAACCCGTTTGCTCACGGATATCCGATGACGAGCGGATTTGCTGGAAAACCAGTTCTCGTAGCAAAATGAACACTGCCGCAAAAAGCAAACCTGCGGCAAGGCCCGCGCCGAGGATCACGATCAGGCTTGGCCAATAAGGGCGCTGCGGTTTTTCTGCGCGGTCGAGCAGGCTCAAATTGCTGACTTGCGCCCCGGCCTGTGCGGTGATGTCATTATATCTTGAAAGTATCGCCTCATACTGGTCACGCTTGGTCTGCGATTCCCGCTCGAGGATGTTGAGATCAACGGAGCGATCCTGTTCTGCAAGTTGCTGTCCGCGCAGAGTATTCAGCCGTGCTTGCAACTGCCTTTCTTCCTGTACCGAACCGTCATAAGCTGACTTCAAGCCCCGTTTGATTTTCGCGGTCAGAGAGTTGAGCTGCGACGATAAAGTGCTTGCCTTTGCCTCCAACTGCCGGACTTCAGGATGCATCGGGCCGTGACGGGCTTTCGCAGAATCCAGCGCAGCCTGCGATTCGGCCATCTCGCCGACAATCCGCTGGACCACCAGATTTCCGTTAATTTGCGGGACCGAAAGCGCATCTTGGCGTGCAATCGTCCGCCAAGCACTTTCTTCCTGAATTCTTTGCGCGGTTGCCATCGCAAGCTGTTCATTCAGTCGCGCCAGAGTTGCGCTGGTCAGAGTAATCTGATCGCTTTCGGCTGAGATCTGCCCCGGCAGCGAAACTATCTGCGCGTTGCGGGCGTAATTGTTGGCCTTCGCTTCACTATCTCCCAATTCCGCTCGCAGCCGACCAAGCTCCTTGTCCAGAAACTCGCGGGCAAATTCGGATTGACCGGATTTCTGCTGCAAGTCGAACCGGATCAAATTGGTTGCATAGCTATTGGCTATTTTCGCCGACAGGGACGCATCCGGTGCTTTGAACGCCAGCTCGGCTACGCGCGTGTTCGGGATCAACTCTGCCGACATATTTTCAAGCAGAATTTCGAGGCTGGTATTGCGGATTGCCCGCGCTCGTGTGTCGCCCGCTTCGACCTCCAGTTTCTCGCCCATCGCATCGATGAAATCGGTGTCCGCCGACAATCGCAAATCGCGCATCACAGCATGAGCCAGCGCCTTGCTGCGCGCCATTGCCAAGGTCGTTTCCAATACCTTGTCGGCATCATAGGTCTGCGTTTGCGGCGTGTCCTCAGTACCCACCACACGTTGCGTCTCCGGATCGATACGAAGCGAGGCCGTAGCGCGGTATTGAGGCTCGATCAGCAAGAAAACAGCGATGCTCAAAACCAGACAGAGCGCGATGATGGACAGGACGCCCAAAGCCGACCGCTTGAGGGGCAGCCAGATGCGGTCCGGATCAAGGTTGAAGATGGGCGGGCGTTCATCAAGTCTGGCGGAGACGCGGGTTTCGGGCTCGATCATCGACATGTCGACCAATTCAGAGCCGGAAAAACACAACTGTCAATAATGGTGCGACCTGAAGAATATCGCGGTACAAACGTCCGGCATTATTGACTCCGACCACTACTTGATCTCCGCCTTCCAACACCGGATCCGGTTCCAAACCAGCGCGTATTTGTGCCAGATCGAACCGTGCGGCGTAAACACCATCTTGCTTCCGCCTAAAAACTATTACCTCATCAAGATCGGCAGTTCGTTGCGGCCCGCCTGCCAAAGACATGGCCTGAAGCAAAGAACTGCGCCCCCGGATCGGGTAAACACCAGGCTTTTCGACCTCACCTTCGACAGCAATCTGCTGCGAGGCAGAGGACAACAGAAAAACCGATACCTGAGGGTCGACAACATAATCCCCCGCGAGCGCGTTTTCTATCGTCCTGGAAACTTCTTGCGGTGTCCGGCCTTCGACATCGATCTCACCAAGAAACGGATAGGGAATACGCCCGCTACTATCGACAACAATTCGTTCGAAACTCAATTCAGGCTCGTAAAATACACTGATACTAAGTTCGTCGAATGGTCCAAGAGCATAGCCGCCCGTCGCGTTTACTGCGGTTTCTTCTAAAGTTTGATATGCCGCCATTCCTGCAACTGCGCGAGGCTCCGGTCCACTTGCGCAATTGGAAAGCGCACAGGAAAGTATCAATAGAACGAACAGACGTATCATTGAATTTGGAGAAGCCTAAGAAATGTTTACAGTCAAAACGTAATTCTGCCTTACTAATTTGATTTTTTATTTGCAATCAACAAATAGGCCTTCGTCTTTTTGGCGTGTTCGGTAGCCGTACGTCTGAAAACGGGCAATCGAATGTAATCCTAGCAGAGCCATAGCGAGGCTCGATTTCTACAAAAAATGATCTACAACAGCGGAATGTTGAAATCCTCCCAGCCTCACTTAGCCAGACGGCAATTTTTGCAGCGAGCAGCGGCGGTGCCTGCAGCAGCTATGATTAGTGCCTGCACCCTGCCTTTGGCATCGCCGCGTGGTCCGCTCGGTATACAACTTTATACTGTGCGCGACTTGATGGAGCGGAATCCGCTCGGAACAGTGCAGACGCTGATAAACATCGGCTATTCCGAAATCGAATTTTTCAAGGATGGATATTACGGAATTGCGCCTCAGGAATGGCGCAAGCGGTTGGCCGATATGGGCGCACGCAGCCCTTCGCGAATGATACGGCTTTCGCATTTGCAGAGCGATATGAACCAGACTTTCGATCAGGCACAGGAGGCCGGACACGACTTTCTCGTGATGGCGTATTTGTCACCTTCGGAGCGTAAGACGCTCGACCAATACAAGTCCCATTGCGAGCTGTTTGCAGCCGCAGGAGAAGAAGCCAACAGACGCGGTATGGCGTTTGGGTACCACAATCACCGGTTCGAATTTGACCTGCTCGAAGGCCAGATACCGTATGATCTTATCCTGAGAACTGTGCCCGCCGAACTGATGGGCATGACTATGGACACTTATCATTTCGTCCGCGCCGGACAGGACCCGATGGCCTATATCGCAGCGCATCCCGGCCGGTTCACACAGTGCCACCTCAAAGATATTTTGCGCGATGGAGTAACTATGGCTGCCCCCGGTGAAGGGGTGATCGATTTTGCGGCTCTTCTAGCAATGCGCGAAAAAGCAGGCTTCAGGCATTTTTATGTCGAGCATGACGGGCAAGATGATGCGTTAGGCGTGGCCCGCGATGGTTGGCGCAATATGTCGCAGCTCGTTTGAACCACTCCCCATAGACTGATCGCAGCAGAAGGGAGGCAAACGCCACCCCGGTTGACTCTTGCCTCAAGAAAAGACAATGTTGTCATTATACCGGTAAATATTGTCAGAGGACCGCGTTCGTAATCAAGAAACGCTGCCTAGGGAGAGATAAATGACTC
>JAULKR010208206.1:0-16272 GCA_032356305.1 Prasiola linearis | reverse complement strand
AGACGGCGGTGGCCGGCTCCTCGAGAACCCCGCCCGGGGTTGCGCCCGGGGTTTCGTCCGGGGTTTCGCTCGACTCGTCGCCGGAGGCGTCCCGCGACACGTCAGGCGTTTCGTCGGTGGATGTGTCGGCATCGACGCGCGCGTCGGCGTCCGCTTCCAACGCCGCTCTCACCGCGGCATCGGCGGCGGCTTCCACCGCCGATGCCGCCTGCGCCTCGGCGTCCGTCTCCGACGCCGCCCCCGGGCCCGCTTCCGCGACGGCATCGTCCGCCGCATCGGTGCGCTCTCGCACGACGATACGCTCGATCAAAGCGTAGTCGCCGAGCCTCTCGAGCGTGGCCTCGACGACCTCGTCGCGCGTGACGCTGTCCTCCGCCTCGCCGCGCAACGTCACGCGGCGCCCGTTCACCTCCATCCCCGGCGCCTCCAGGCGCGCCAGCACGGGCAGAAGTGAAACGAGAGGTCCGAGCCATCCGGCCTCCGCGACGTCGTCGCGCGTCTCGATGGCGTTGCTGACGAAGTCGAGCTCGAAGCTGTCCATCGCCGATTCGACCAGAACGGCCGGGTCGTCGACCAACGACAGCTCGCCGTCGACGGCAAGGACGCCGTCGGCGATGTCGAAGCGCAGCGACGGCAGGGCCGGTTCGGCGTCGCCGGACTCGTCTGTCGCTGCCGCGTCGGCCGATCCGTCTCCTGCCACCGGGGGCGGGTCGGATTCGGGGAGTCGTTCATCCGGAGCCCGGGTCCGGGCCTCCGCCGTCCGGGCACCCGGCCGCTCGCTCTCGTCGAGCTCTGCCGCGGTGCTCCCGGGCGATACGTCGCCAGCAGTGCTCGTGCCGGTCTGCACCGGGACATCCTCAGGGATGACGGCCGGTTCGGCACGGCGATCCTCCTCGGTCGGCGGCTCGTCGGAACGGTCGGCGACGTCCGCCACGAGCACGCTCGTTTCCGGATCGTCCGTGGACGCGTCGCCACCGCCTGTTCCGACGGGTGGCGGAGCGGCGTTCGTTCCGATGTCGAGCGGCAGCGGTTCGCGCACGACGAGCCGGTCGGTGACGTGACGGACGCCGGGCGCACCGGCGGCGGCACCCAGCAGCTCGTCGCGACGTTCGGGGTCGGGCACGGTGCCCGCGAGCGTCACGACGTGGTCCTCGATCGAGACCGTGACGGGCGCATCGCCGAACGAGGCCACGGCACGCCGTACCTCCTCGCGCATCGCCTGTTCGAGAGCCGGTGCGTGGCGGGTGACGCTGAACCCCGTGACCGCGGCCGTGCCGCTCAGCCAGAGCAATACCCACAGGAGTGCCGATACCGAATGTCGTCCGGAGCTCTTGCGTCGGTGGCGGGTGGATACGGGCACGGCGGAGGCGTGTTGGATCGCTGATGGAAATCGACAATCGAGTATACCGTGAGGCTCCCTTGCAGCCATGTCGCCCGCGTCGGGAGAACACCGGGATCGTCAAGGTGGCGGAGCGCCGAAGCAGGGGGGCCACGACGTCACGTTCGGTGCGATATCGTGCAGAGTGTGGGGAGGCGACGGGGTCGGGCGGGCAGGACATGAAACGAGACGGAGTCACCAGAAGGCCTGAAGCGCGCCCGATGCGGGCGTTCGTCACCTTGCGACGGATCGCACGGATCGCACGGATCGTGCCGCTCGCGGAGCGTGCCGTCGCGCGGATCTATGTGCGGGCCGCTACCGCGCGGAGCACCGACCGCGTCGGCGCTCCGACCACATTTCCTTCCCCGATCCGTCCGATCGCCCTCGCCGCGTTCTCGCTCGTCATCCTCTGCGGTCCGCTCTCCGTGCGAGCACAGGACGTGACAGGCGGGGTGCTCGCCGAGTGCGCGGCCCTCTCCCCTCGCCTCGACGACATCCACGCCTGCCTCGACGACTACCTCGGCGTCATGGACGAGGAGATCGCGGCGGCCGAGGCGTTCATCGACGAGTCGCTCGACGAGGCCGGACGCGCCGCCTTCGCCGCCTCCCGGCGGGCCTTCTCGGTCTACCGGCGGGACAACTGCCTCTGGTACCTCGCGTTCTCGGAACCCCGCGTCGAGGCCGAGCAGATCGCCAAGGACTGCCTCGCGACGATGTCGCTGCAGCGACTGTCCGAACTGCGTCGTCTGGTCACCGCCGAGGGTGGGCAGGAGGCGGTACAGCGCGGGTATTACGTCTACGGTGCCAGCCGCAACACCTTTCGTCCCTGCGGCTCCGACAGCCGCTTGTGGGTCGAGGGCGAGGCGGGCGTCGTCGGCGAGCTGCAGCAGCGCTACCTCGACGTCGCGACCAGCGAGCGGCAACTCCTTTTCACGCGCCTGCGCGGCGTGATCGACACGGAGGCGCAGACCGCGAGCGGACACGACGGCGTGCTGCGCGCGAGCGTGATCGGCGAGCTCCGGGTGCCGCGCGAGGGCGACTGCCGATTGCCGGCGGGCGTCCCGGGCGGCCTTGCGGGTGCGCCCGCCGTCGAGCTGCCTGCAGAGCCCGGCGAGGACGAGACGTCGATCGGGACGACGGTCGAGGAGAGCGCGCCGGATGAGCCGCCCGAACAGCAGCTGATCGCCTACTTCGGCGCGTGGACGGCAGACTGCGTGGAGAACCGTTCCGACCGGGTCTGCACGCTCTCGACCGCGCTGACGGATGTGAACGAGCCGCCCTCGTCCGGGACGGGTGACGCCGACGGCACGACGGGTGAGGGGAAGGCCGTCCTGAGCCTCGTCCGCCGCGCCGCCGAACGCGCGACCGTCGCCCTGCGCTTTCCGAAGCGGGAGATCGACAGTCCGGCCAGGATTCGCTGGCGCATCGACGGTGACAACCTCGGTGACATCGTCGGCTCCGCGATCCGCGTGGATGCGGCGGCGACGCGGCAGCTCGTCGAGGATCCGCGCTTCCTGCGCCAGGAGCTCCTGCCGAGAATGATCGCGGGCGGCACGCTCACCGTCGATGTGCTCGCCTCGATCGACGAAGAGCGTGGCGAGCGCTTCACCGCGACGTTGATCGGTCTGACCCGCGCGCTCGCCTTCGCCGATGATTTCGTGCGTGACGGGTCGTGAGCACGGTCGGAGCTTTCGTTGAGCGGGCCGACGAGGTGGCGGGTCGCGGGACGGACGGCGGAGAGCGCGGGAGCGGCGGCGAGACCGGTGGGGACGAGGCGGCAAGACGGGTGATCGTCTTCGCCGGTGGCGATTTCACGCCGGCTGTGCTGGACGGTATCGACACGCGGGGAACGGCAGCGCTCTGCGCCGACCGCGGTCTTGCCCACTGCCTCGAGGCAGGCCTGTCGCCCGCGCTCCTGATCGGCGACTTCGACAGCGTCTCCTCCGCGCTCCTCACGCGCGAATC
The DNA here is from genome assembly GCA_032356305.1 of Prasiola linearis. Taxonomy (NCBI): domain Eukaryota; kingdom Viridiplantae; phylum Chlorophyta; class Trebouxiophyceae; order Prasiolales; family Prasiolaceae; genus Prasiola; species Prasiola linearis. The sequence continues at coordinate 12,929 of JAULKR010208206.1, read as the reverse complement.
CCTGGCCGACGTGCCGCGCCTCTCGTTCCCGGCAGCCAAGAACGAGAGCGATCTCGAACTCGCCCTGCGCACGCTCGCCGACGGCCCGGACGAGCTACCCGCCTCGCTTCGGACGCCCGACGAGGTCTTGCTCGTCGGCGTGTCGGGCGGGCGCACCGATCACTGCCTGTTCAACTGGATGCTGGCAGCGTCCCGGACCTGGCCGTTCGAGCTACGCCTGCTCGACGAGAGCGTCGACGCGGTCGCGGTGACGACGGATCGTCCGCTGTCCGGTCCCGCACTCCCGGTCGGTCGCACGGTCAGCCTGCTGCCGCTCGGGCGCGTAACGGGGGTATCGACGGGTGGCTTGCGCTACCGCCTCGCCGGTGCGACGCTCGACGCCGGCACCACGCTCGGCTTGAGCAACGTCGCCGACGGCGAACCGCTGTCGGTGTGCGTGGCCGGGGGCGTGGTTCTCGTCATGCGCTGCCGGGAGGGTGCGAGCCGTTGAACCGAGCGATGAGAACGATGAGAACCGGGCGATGATCGACGTCCGCAGCGACACGGTGACCCGGCCGGACGCGCGCATGCGTCGCGCCATGGCCGAGGCCGAGGTCGGAGACGACGTCTACGGCGACGACCCGACGGTCAATCGCCTGCAGGCGATGGCGGCCGAGCGTCTCGGCCACGAGGCCGCCCTGTTCATGCCGACCGGCACGCAGTCGAACCTCGTCGCGCTGCTCGTGCACTGCGCGCGCGGCGACGAGTACATCGTCGGTGCCGACGCTCACACATACAAGTACGAAGGCGGTGGGGCCGCGGCGCTCGGCGGCATCCAGCCTCAGACGGTGCCGTTCGACGAGCACGGCGGTCTTCCGATCGAGGAGGTGGCAGCCGTCATCAAGGAGGACGATCCGCACTTCGCCCGCACGCGCCTCGTCTGCCTCGAGAACTCCCAGCACGGCCGGGTGCAGAGCCTCGACGACACGCGCGCGATGCGCCGCTTCACCCGGGAGCGCGGCCTCGCCCTCCACCTCGACGGCGCACGCATGGCCAACGCCGCCGTCTGCCTCGGCGTCGATCTCGATACCTTGGGCCGCGAGTTCGACACCGTCTCCCTGTGCCTTTCGAAGGGTCTCGGCGCGCCGGTCGGTTCCGTGCTCGCGGGCTCCCGTACGTTCGTCGACGAGGCACGGCGCTGGCGCAAGGTCACCGGCGGTGGCATGCGCCAGTCGGGCATTCTCGCGGCGGCTGGCATCCTCGCGCTGGGTGAAGGGTTCGAACGGCTGCACGAGGATCACGAAAACGCCGCCCGCCTCGCCGAGTCGCTCGGCGGCATCGACGGCGTGCGGGTGCGGGCAGGCTGGACGCAGACCAACATGGTCTGGCTCGACTTCGAGGACGGCGAGGTGGGAGCCACGCTGTCGGCCTTCGCCCGCGAGCGTGGCGTATCGATGTCCGCCGGGCGCAGCCACGGACGGATCGTCCTGCACCGCGACGTGTCGGAAGAGGACGTGGCACGGGTCGCGACGGTCGTGCGCGAGCACGTCGAGTCGAGTGCCGGCGCTGCGTCGCGGGGCAGTATCCGTCCGTCCGGTCCCGGGCGAATGCCTGGTCCGCACCGCTCGCCGAGCCCGACAGTCAAACCGCTGTCCTGATCGACCCGCCCGTCCTCACCGGCCGCCGCGAGGCCGACGTTCCCGGAACCCCGGACGACCCCGGGGCCCCGCCCATCCCGTCTCGTTCCCCCCGTCGACGATCCGGAGACCGCCCGCGACTTGCACGGCACCGCGATGTGCCACCTGCAGGGGCGCGCGCGTGTTCTTCAGGTCATCCGACCGGGCGCGCGACCCGCGGGCAAGCCGGGTGAACAGCACTCGGGCTCCACGCACAGACCGAAGGGGACCGACTGTCCGTGACTCGAGCTCGAGTCTTTGGCGAATCTGACGACCGAATGCAGCTGAAGTCGAAGTTCTCGCCAACGACCGGGACCATTTTCGAGATGTCGACATCACCGCCAAGCCAGGGATCGAGACCGGACTTTGCAACGATCGGGCGAAGCTCACGAGTACGGACGTGTCGGATTCGACCGCAACATCAGCGTCGAGAACACTCCCTGCAGTCCGGAGATCCAGGCCGTCCGTGGCGAGGAACCCTCGGCGGTCAGATCGTCGCTCACGGCAACGTTCGCACGCGGTAGCTCGAGAAATACCGCAATCTTTCGTGACCACTGGTGCAGTACAAGGCGACAGCCCACGAAAATGACAAGCGGACACCGCGCGGTCTGACGCGCGGACATCCGCGATCGGCAGAATCGTGGGCCTCGGCTACCACAGAGCGTGGTGAGCCGAAGGCCGGGTCCAGTTTATCGAAAGCTCTGGGCAAGTTTGCGGAAGGCCGAGAGCGACGAAGACGATGTATCGATCGTGTAGTCGAATCCAAGCGGTGAGTTGCTGTTGTAATACACGATCGCCTTCAATCCCGACCACTGGCCCGTTGCCAGGCTCCGAAGCTCATTGATGAATCGCGGTTTCCAACCGGCATCCCTGCGGTTCTCGCGCAGACCTATCCACAGCAGCTGAGGCTTGCCGATGTTCGACGCCCATTGATTCCAGGCGCTGAAGATCGTTCGGGCACTGGTGAACGAGTTTATCGGGACGGACGAGCCACCTACCCAGTCCACGTACTTGGACCCCGGATAGAATTTCTGGCCAACCCCTTTGGCGAACGAGCGTGCCCTGGGAGCCCATACCCACTTTACGTTGTTCGCTCCGACACTCTCGAACTTCCTGTGCACGTACCGCCAGGCGGCGATGAACTCCGCAGGCTTGCCGATGTATTGAGGATCGCCGCGATCCTGATCCATCTCCCAGTTGAAACGAAGCAGTACCGGAGCCCGAAGATCGCGAAGCGCTACTGCCATGGCCTTTATCTGCCTGTCGAACTTGCCGGCGACGATCTTCTTCGCCCGCGCAGGGTCCGGTTGACCTTTCCTGATTCCGCCATTGTCGGTGGCTCTCCACGAGATCATCAACGTACGCCCGTCCTTCACGTGCTTGCGGTCCCAGTAAAAGCTGGAGGAAATGCCAGCCGAGAACTCGTGGAATCGGTTGACGATATTCAACTTGCGTCCGATCTTCTTTTCAAATTTCTGGACTGAATTGTACCGCGACGAAGACTTCTCCTTCGACACGTTCGCTCCCAGAAGCGCACCGTTCTTCGGTGCGATCGACTTGGCCTTGGCCAAGGGAGCGGTGAACTGCTTTGCAGCAGCTCCTTCCGGCGCGTTCGGTGCCGCCCACGATGCAGCGGCGTCGAACAGCGCCCAGCCATCGCGGTTGTTGAGACGTGAATGCGCCTGGTCCATGTAAAAGCCTACCCGGGGGCCTGCGGCGGTCTTGCCATCGGCCAACTCGCCACCGGCTTCGTAAGCGAAGATGACGGCCTTGTCGTCCGAGTCCGCGGCGGCGGCGATGACGTAGGCATCCGGCCCGGGTTTGCCGAAATTCATCGACTTCGCCCTGGTGGAAACGTACACCTCGCCACTGAGTCCGGCCGCCAGCAAATTGATCGGGTTGACGATCTTGATCTTTTTCGAAGAGCTCGTCATTCCTCGCTCACCTCTGCTCTTGCCTGACAGGCCGAACGCCGGGAACAGACTGTTCTCCGTGACGACGATCGGCTCCGGTGCACCGCGCAGAGTGTCCTGAATCCGGCCTGGATAAACGGAGGAACTGATCACGACCAGGTCATAACCTGCAACCGCACGACGACCGGAAGCCTTGACCTTGTCGTCGTCGACCGGAGTGACGTCCCATCCTTTCTCGGCAAGACGCTTCACGAAAACCTTGTCCGTGTCCGGTGCCGGGACGTCGCGAGTGACGAACGCCAGGCGAGGTGCGGATTGCGCGTGAGCGAGCGGCGCAAATGCCAAGGGTGAGAGAATTATCACCGCTGCAAGGAGCGCGTTTGCACCACGGAGGCGAGAACTGCAATTGAAAATAACGTTGTTCATGCGTAGTCGATTTTCCTCACTTTTCCAAATATCCAAATATCGAGTAGAACTTCGATAGTCGATGGTTCGATGAATTAATCGTGCCAGGTTGCTCACGTCGGACCTGTCTCGCGGGCGAACAAACACTCGCCCGACTCAGATTCCGGACGCTTGGTGTGAAGGAACGGGAAGGGCGTTGTTCTCCAGGGAACAAGGTCAGTGCTTGTTTCCGGCTCTGAGAGCGAGTTCCAGAGCTGTAACGCGGCGCATGCTCTCAGAGCCCGGTGCCTCCATCAAGCGGAAGACGGTTGCATGTATTCGTTGTAATAACCCAGTTCACAGTTTCAATTTCACCGCTGCCATCATTGGAATTACAAAGCGTCCATGAAGCATCGATTTTGAGTTGGTGACGTACCGATTCAAAGCGAAGCTGCAACCGAATCGCTGAATGAATGGAGAAATCTGTTTCGACCGGCGGTCACGCGGGCTGAAAACGGGAACCCTGTCCGAGCGTGCGGGTGTGTCACGGGGCGCGGCAGGCGTCGCGGCATGATGATTCGTCCGTGTCGAGGAGGGCACGCGGCGCTCGCGCTCGGGGGGGGGCGCTGATGCGCGAAGACACTGCCGCACCGGGCTCTTCTGACGCGTTGCTCACGGCCGGGGCGAGCGGGGGTGCGAGACGCGTCGTGTGAGTACGACGTCGGAGCTCTCGATCCGCCGCCGGTCGTCTCGTCGGCTCGTTCGACCTCGCCTTTCGGTCCTCGACCGGGAGCTTGCCGTGCCTGGGCGTTCGAGCAGAGGGTTGTCGGCGACCGTTACTGCCGCTGCCGCTCCGGCGAGCTGCTGTCGGCGCTCGATGCGGACGCGTGTCTGCCGTGCTCTCGCGTCTCCGGCACAGGAAGTGCCTCTCCACCGCACTGGTGATCAACGACGAGGAGGCTTCGAGCCTGATGGGCCGAGCGGTAGCAGGAGGCAAGATCCCGTGTTTCGCCTGATGAGCTGTCGCTACCGCTACGGACGCGGTTCGGTCCGGATGGACACGACCGAACGTGTGCGCGACAGGACGGAGCAGCCTGCCGGCGACGCGGTGCTGACGGTGTCGATCCTCGGCCGACAGCCGCATGACGCACACGCGATCGACACCAGGATGCACAGGCTATCGCCTGCGCGACCTCGGCCACGCCCTCGGCTAGCGCGTCGAGCCTCCACTTGACCTGGTCGCCGCTTTCCTCTCGGTCTGTCAGCCGCGGGAGAATCAGCGGCGGAAGAACAGGTGCAGTCCCGAGGTGCAGGACTGGATATCGCTTGACACTCCACGCCCTGGCGCGTCGATCGTCGGTCACCGCGCCGCGAGCAGCGGCCCGGTCCATCGAAGCTCTCGCTCGGAGCCTGGTCTCATGGGGAAACCGTAGACGAAATGCGCAACCGCTGGCCCGGAACAGTTGATACGCTTCGCATGTTCGGAGCGGGCCGCTCAAGCGACGTGGCGACGGGACGAGGCCAGGTCGTCGAGCGTGGTCTTCGCGCGCGCGACACGGAGACGGAGAGCCGGGAGACGCTGCTCCGTACGGTCAGGCGGTTCGGTTCGCGATGCCGCCGCTCGACGAGCCGCCGGGTGTCGGACGGCGATCGGTGCGGTACGAGCACGACAACATCCCATCCGCTCTCGATGCGGAACCCTACGCGAAGTGGCGATTTGGAAGAGGGTCGCCACCCGTTCGCTCTCCATCGTCCTCATGGCCCTCGAGCGCGATACCGAGGCAACCTCGCGCGAGAAGTGGCCGACCTGACCGATACAGAAGCTCGACTCGTTCGATCGATCCAAGGTGATCTGATCGGAATATCGTGTACTCCCTGCCGTGTACCCGGCGACAACGTAGTAACGTTCGCGCCGATGAAGCAAACGCGCGACTCCACGGTGCGTGAACACACTGGATCGCGATCGAGAACGGAGCGCTGCGCCTTGTGTGAAACTTCACGTTTCCCTTCGTCAAGCTCCCGGCGCGGCTGCGGATTCAGGCTATCCAGACAATGAGTGAAGACGGCAGATCATGAGTGATTTGAACACAGAGCCAACAGATACTACCGACGTCGACATCGTGTTCGTTGGCGGATGGGGGCGAAGCGGTAGTACGTTGTTGGCAAGAATGCTTGCAGAGGTACCTGACTTCGTCGCGGTCGGCGAAGTTCGGGACGTCTTCCTCAGAGGTATCATCGAGAATCGTGTCTGCGGATGTGGTGAACGATTCAGCGCGTGCGATTTCTGGCAAGCCGTGGGTGACGATGCCTATGGAGGCTGGAATCAGCTTCCCGTACCCCGTTTGAAAGAGCTGCGCATCTTGACCGACAAGCCATGGCACGTGCCGGCTCTGGTCAGGCCCGGTTTGAGAAAGAAAACTGACAAGGCGGTTGCCGAATACGGTGAACTCCTGCTGGCGCTGTACCAGTCGATCCGGAAAGTCGCCGGCGCACGCTATATCGTCGATGCTTCGAAGATTGCCTCGTACGGCGCTATTCTCCAGCGCGTCGAAGGACTGTCGCCGCGGTTCATTCATCTGGTACGAGACCCGCGCGGTACCTTGAACTCGTGGATGAAGCAGGTACACATGACGGATGATCTCGACAAGACTCGCTACATGCCTCGCTACAGCACGGCATCTGGAGCGGCTCGCTACGTGGGTTACAACGCCGAGATGCACATGGTGGGGGCCAAGTCTCCGCACATGCTCATGAGGTACGAGGATCTCGTCATCCAGCCCGAGGCGAAGATTCGTGAAGCGTTGAGCTTCATCGGCGTCCCCGACGGTTCAGACCTGTCTCGATTTCTAGGCTCCGAAGGTGTCAAGCTGGGCATGAACCACACCATTGCCGGTAATCCGATGCGTCATGAATCCGGTTGGATCGCGCTTCGACCGGACGAATCCTGGAAGAAGAAAATGCCCAGAACAAAACAGCTCGCCATAGCTTCGATGACTTTGCCGCTTCTCAAGAGGTATGGGTACGATATCTACCCGTCGAAGTAGGGCGGCGAATCATTTCCTTACGCGCGTCACCGCGCCGAGCAAGTTTCGCGAGCAGAATTGTTCTTCAAGGGCAACAGGTTTTCAGGGAGTCTTGATGTCCAGCAGCAACTTCAAGGTCGATTTCTTCTGTGTTGGAGTTGCAAAGGCGGGGACGACCACCTTGCACGACCTGCTAAGCCTCCAGGATGGAATATCTCTGCCAAAGAGAAAAGAGACGAATTATTTCAGTTTTGGAATGGGAGGAGCCCCGGCCTTTACCGGTCCGCTGGATGATTCCAGCGTCAACGAGCCCACCATCACCTCCTTTGAAGAGTACATCGAAGACTTTGATGCCAAGGAAGGCTGCTTGACAGGTGAAATCTGCCCGTCGTACTCGCTCGATGGGGCGGCCGCCAACATTCACAGGCACAATCCAGACGCGAAGATAATAATTCTACTGAGGGAGCCAGTCGCTCGTGCGTACAGCAACTACCAGCATCTGGTGCGTGACGGGCGAGAGCACGTCTCCTTCGAAGAGGCACTGGCTGCCGAAGCTGATCGAATCGCTCGGGGCTGGGAATGGTTCTGGGGTCTGAAGCGCAACAGTCTTTATTTCGACTCCGTGAACGAGTACATCGAGATCTTTGGGAAAGAGAACGTGCAGATAATATTCTTCGAGGATTTCGTGAAAGATCAGGAGCTGCACGTGAGGGCCGTGATGGATTTCATCGGGTTGGATCCTGGTGCGGCCAAGTACGAGGTCTTTGACTCGAACAAATCAGGCGTTGTTTCGGGAAGATGGAGATGGCTGCACAGAATTCTATTGTCCGAGGGGGCTCTGAATTCGACGCTCAGAGTCGTCATGCCTCCTGGGCTGCGCAAGAAGCTCGGAACCTTGTTCAAAAGTCTTTCTACTGTCAGAGGCGATGTCGCGGCTGAAACGAAGTTGCTTCTTTCTCGAGAGTTTTCCGGAGATTTGATCAAGCTGAATGGATTGATCGGCGGAAGGGTTGGCGAATGGTTGGGGGAGAGAAATGTTTCATAAGCTGCTTGTCGCGTACTTTGGTGCGTTTACCGTCTTCTGGGTGCTGGGTGTTGACCAGCTATTTTTCCTGGTGTTCTGCTGTGTGGGTTTTTTTGCGTATCTGTCAAACCAGAAGACGGCCCCCGGCCGAGAAGTAGTGTTCTTCGCCTTCTTCGTGGTTGCCACGTTTTTTTCGGTATTTCAAATTTCGACAGCAGACAGATACGTGACGTACATCAGGAACGAAAGCGTATATATAACCATGCTGCTCGTTTTCCTGTCATCTGCCTTCGAGGCGGCCAGAAAAGACCATGCAGCGGACAAGCTGTATTTTGCCTTGCTCGTATTCTCCCTTCAATGTACTGTAATTGCGTTTCTGGCGAGTAGCGGCGTGGCTTTAGCGTTCAAGTCTGTCGCTGGATACATTATTCCGGATGTGGGGTCGAATTACATCAGCGGGATGCTCAACAAAAGCATCATACAGGCCGAGGCGTTGTGGTTCTCTTCGGGATTCTACAGGCCCAGAGGTCTTATGATGTATCCGAATACAATGGCAGGAATACTCGCGTCTACCATGGCATTGAAGGCGTATTTCGTCTACAAATTCTGGCGAGATGGATTCAAGATATTTGCCGTTCTTTGTCTGGTGACGATCTACATGGATATATTCAGTATATATTCCTCGTTGAGCCGAAGCACATGGATCGGAATAGCTGTCGCGCTTATTGTCTTTCCTTTTGCATTCAAGACAAATTTCTTGGCGAAGTTCTTTCCCGTATTGATAGGTGGAGTCGTGATTGCTCTGGTTTTTCTGACCGGGCTGAGCGATGGGATCGAAGCTAGACTGTTCGAGAAGACTCATTCCAACGAAGGGCGCGGGTTGAACTACGCCTTGATATGGCAGGAGACCACTTCTTCCATCGACAAGATTCTTTTCGGGCACGGAACGCAGATTGATCACGATCTTCTGGGGATCCCCTTGGGATCGCACAGTACTTACCTGGGAGTTTTCTTCAAATACGGAGCGGTGGGGTCTTTCTTTTTTCTGGTGTTCTTTTTCCTGCTTTACCGGCGTACGTTCTTGTTGACAAGAAGCGTCAACAGGTTGAATGAGCACGGATTCAGGCACCTGAGGCCATACTTTCTATGTTTTGCGTTGATCATTCCTGTGGTGCAGATGATGTTTGTTGAAGTGGATGTCGATCTGAGCTATGCACTGTATTTTTCCGCTTTGGCCTTTCTGATCGATCAGGAGAGCCGGATGGTCAGCCGAGAGCTTGAAAGGCTTGAAGTCGATGCCCATCGACCAGGTGATAGATTCTATCAACCTTCACTAAGGCCGTTTTCCACCGCTTGAGCGAACAAGCGCATCGGTACATGGAGTGCTGACGTCGTGCACTGTTCGACGGTGGCCGTTGATCATGACATCGGCATGTAGACGCCAAGAGTCGTGTCTTCGACTAGGTTCCCGTCGTGCGATACTGCTCGAAAGACGCGCCGAGCGAGTGCGGCGCACGGGCCCCCGCTCGTCCGGAGAGCGCAGAATCCGTAACGGCGTGATCGAGAATATGTGCGCGGTGAACAATGATCGGGCGGATCAATGACTTCGACAGGTCGGACGTCGACTTTGGAGGAGCGGAAGAACGGTCAGATTGACCCTGGAAGCTCCTGATCGCAGGTGGCCAGAACGGATAGTCAGACTGAAAGGGTAGTCAGATTGCGTGCGAAACGGTGCTTGACCAAATCGCAAACGCGCAACCGCCGTGGCACTATCTCCGCCTCAATTGGTTTTGCCAGGCAGAACTGCGAACCCTTCGTGCGGTTCAGCGCCGACCTTTGTAAAGTCTCCGCCGATGTACAGGCCGTCCGGAGTCACGTCGATGGCGTTGATAGAACGATAGCCATTGACTCTGGGCAACCACGATGTATCCACCCGACCGCTAGTCTTGTCGTGACGTGTCAGTCGATCGATACTTTCATCTTTCTCGATCGACTCGTAATGTCCTCCGAAGTACACGAACCGCCCTTCGCCGACGTCTACTGCTTGGAAGTTCCCGTCGCTCGATATCTCCCATTGTTTGATCCCGGTAGCTAGATCCAGCGCTGCCGCTTTTCCGCCGGGTCCACCGCCGGCGACGAAAATCTGTTCATCCGAGACAGCCAAGGCGATTACCGGATAGGCAACGCCATCCGTTTTCTGCAGGGATCCATCGACGAGGTCCAGCGCCCCGACTCCCTCCTGTCGAGCTCCAGTTACCCGACTGAAATCTCCGCCGATCCAGAGTCGACCTGTTTCCGCGGCGAGCGCCTTGACTCTGGCATTTGGCGATGCGGAGAAACCACGATCGAGTTCGCCTGTCGCAGAATCGAAGGCGGCGATGTAGTTCCTGTCTTCGGCGCCGATCTTGGTGAACATGCCGCCAAGATAGACCTTGTCACCAACTGCTGCGATAGCGCGCAACGCGCGGTTCGGTGACGGTGTGACGAAGCTTGTCAGTTCTCCGGTCCGTATGTCGTATCCTGCAATTCTTTCGCGCTTGAGTCCGTCTGCAGTGAGGAAGGATCCACCCACGTACAGGCTGTTCTTGTCTGGCGACAAGGCCAAGGCCCACACTTCACCATCGAGTTCCGGAGCGAAACTGATTGGCTCGCCGGTACGGCGATCCAACGCCGCGATGTAAGTGCGCGACAGTCTCCTGCCTTCAATGTCGTAGATCTCGGTAAAGTCGCCGCCGATGAACAGGGTTTCTTCGGTAGTGATCAGTACGTTCGCCGTGCCGTCGAGTTGCCAGCTGCTCGTGGCTCTTGTAGTGATCGGGTTTTCTGCCTTTCCGAATCCTGCTCTTGACTCGGCCTCAAGTTGCAAGGCTCCGGCGCCGGTTTCGAATATCTGCTGTGTTCCGGCGTACGAACATCCCGAAGCGATCTGGAGCGTCATGCTCATCGCTGCGGCGAGATAATGTGAGCATTTCAAGCAATTCGATAGCGTCTGCATCGGTTACTCCTGTCTGCGAGGCTCCTGATGAGTTCGACAGGTCGTCGAAGCTTCACGGCTCGCGCGCGTTCGAGATTCGTTTCTCGGAGATTGTGGGCGGAGCGGCTCAAGCTGCGACTTCCAGCAGATCCTGCCAGCCACGACCAAAAATCTGACGTATCTCGAAGTGGTTGTCAGGGAATCTGCAGGACACTACGTCCAGCAGCTATTCAGTTGACTCCGTGGTCTGGCCCGCCGACACATCGGCAGAGAGTCCGGCGGCATGACCTGACGGCACGGCACTCCGGTCCGCTGAGCGGTGCGACGCTATCCAGCTCTCCTCGTTTTCTGCTCTCGAGTGACAACACGTCTCGCGCTGAAATCGCGGCAGATCGTTTCCACAGATTTCGAGCTGTTTTCGAGAAGCCATAGATGAAGGCGTCCCGCGACAGCTCTTGGATCATATCGGGCACGATTCGCGGGGGAACTACGCCAGTTCGATTTTTTCTTGTTCCACCCGAGCAGCTGCATGGGGACGCAATAATGGCTAGAGCGGCTTGAACTGGACGGCAGAACGGATCGCTGTAAAGTGTTTCAAAGCTATCGAGGACGTCGCTTTCCTGGTCGCTAGGTCACTTGCGAATCAGCGCGCTGTCACCGTGCCGAACTCACACGTCCAGGGCGCGCGGTCGGTTGGTAGTCCGTACCGAATTTATCCAGTCCGTGTGCTGGCGAACTGCCGGCGATGACGCACCCGAGAACCGAAGAATTCGCTTCTCAATTCCGTCGACACAATCGAGAAATCAGGGCCAAGGAATATCAAATTCGACAATCTCGCGAAGTCGCTCGTTGGATTCGGCAAATTCGTTTCTCAATCTTTCGACTGTCTCGGGTCGTGGTTCGAACTTCGAGCTCGCATTGCGTTTCTCCAGATCTATGGCCGGATCAGGCGCTAGTCCGATGAATGACTGAATCGTGGACAAGCCTTTTCTGCTGTCCCTGATGAGATTCTCGGTTGCCATTACTAGCACGTTCTCTCTTGGAAAGCTGCTATACAGACGTTCCAGCTGAGCGGCGTAGTGTCCTCGAGCTGCGTACGAGTAATGCTGATGGGGGCGGGAGACAAACGAGCTGTCGGCCAGTAGGCGCTGCTCGATTCCTTCGAGACGCGATGCCTCGAGATCGAGTGCTTCATCGAGATCATCGACCGGCTCGTGCCCCTCCCAGACCATGTGCAAATGGTGCGAGATAGCGCGCTTGACCGGATCTCTCAGCAACACGACGATCTTCGCATCGGGAATCGTTTCAGCCATGCGCTCGGCTCCGGCAGGATGAAACAGGTAGTACGGGCTTGCTTCGCCGACAATCGCGTCTTGCCCGACTTTGTCAGCATGCCTATCCCGTTCCATCTGGCTGGGAAAATGCGCGAAATACCACTTGTCGTTCCGATGATAGCTCGTGTCGAAATAATGAACACCTTTCGCGTCGATGACGTTCGTCATCACCGCCGGGTGCTCTGAGAGCGCTCTGAACAACGATGTCGTTCCGCATCGTTGAGCGCCTGCGATAACGAAGTCGGGGGGGGGACGCTTCGCCTGGAGCGCTCTGCCAGCAAGCGCGCTCTCCAGTACCACTTGTCGGGTGTTCCGCCGAATTGCTCTGCGAACGCCGGTGGACCCCACTGAAAGCTGTCTTTTCAACATCGCGATACGTTTGTCCGGGCGAAGCGAGTAGTGGTTACGAAGCCCATCTTCGCAAACCTGTTTCCAGGGCTGGTCCGAACTTCAAGTCGGCCGACCGAAGTCCGGCAGTCTGGGCAGATCTGAAGCGAATGACCATTTCCAGCAACGCAAGCATAACCAAAAGCTCCGCATTGTTTTGAGGTAGGTCAGCTGATTCAAGGTACTGACGGACACTGTCCGCCGCACGCTTTATATCGAGAGAAGCGCCGGCAGC
>JAULKR010208095.1:0-16279 GCA_032356305.1 Prasiola linearis | reverse complement strand
CGTCGGAGGGCATCGGGGCGGGGGCTGGCTGGAACGCGAGCGCGCGGCTCCGCCGGGGCGGACGCCGCGCGTCAAGGAGTTCAAGCTAGGCGGATCCGCCGCTGGACCGGGTGAAAAGGGCATGGGTACGGCGTCGCCGGGTCAGGAGGTGCCGAGCGCTCACAACGCCCCTGGACGGGGTGGCCGTCGGCGTCGTGTAGCCGCCGCGATGCCGCCGGCGAGGTCAGGCGCGCGGTGCGCGGGCGATGGCGAGCACGCCGGCCACATCGTCGTCCGTCGGCAGCGCATGCGTTTCCTGGGCATCGACTGCGTCCAGGTAGAAGCGTGCGAAGGCGAGGCGCTCGTGGGCCGAGGCGTCGGTGTGCTCGAACATCTCGGTGACGGCGTCCAGGGCCGAAGCCGTGAGGTCGCCCGCGAGGTAGCGCGAGAGGAGTTGGCCGAGGGCGTGGTCCGGGGTGGAAGTAAGCGTGGTCATCGGGTGTGGGGGAGAGTCGCTGATGCCGGAAGGCAGACAACGGCCGTGCCAAGAGCGCGTGAACGCCTCTCGGACCGCTTAAGCCCGAGTCTCGCGCCGGACAGGCGCCCGAAAGGGAACGCCCGCGTTACCATCCGCCCGACCGACTCCCATTTATCGCTTCCGCCATGCGCGCCACCGCCCTCCGCCGCCGGTTCCGATATCACGCGTGGGCGACGGCCCGGCTGGTCGCAGCCGTCGGCGAGGATCCGGTCGAAGCCGCGCTGCGCCCGCTCGCGCACACGCTCACCGCTGATCGCGTCTGGCTCCTTCGCCTGCGTGGCGAGCCGACGGACGGCGTCGCGCTGTGGCCGGCGCTGGACGCCGACGGCTGCCGCGCGCTCGCGCGCCTCAATGCCGACGCCTGGGCTGCGCTCCTCGCCTCCGGCGGCGCCGAGATGCCCGATGACACGCTCGATGCGATCGTTCCGTACACGAACAGCCGCGGTGACGGCTTCGAGACGGCGCGCGGCGACATCCTAGAGCACATCCTGTTGCACGCCGCGTATCACCGCGGGCAAGTCGCCGACGCTCTCCGCCGTCAGGCAGGCGCTGACGGCGTCGCCCCACCCTCCACCGACTTCATCCTGTGGCTCCGCCTCGGCGAGCCCGACACCTCCACATGACCGCCCGACTGCTCCTCGTCTCTGTCCTCATCGCCCTCGCCGGTTGCGCAGCGACGCCGCCACAGGCGCCCACCGGTCCGGCGCCGACGGACGGACCGAGCCTCATCGCCGCGATGAACGCGCGCTACGCCGGGCGCTGGTACCGCACGCTCTCGTTCACGCAGGACACGTACTGGAAGACAGAGAACGGGCAGCGCACCGAGGTCTGGCGCGAGTGGATGGCGCTGCCCGGCAACCTCCGCATCGAGATGGAGGACCCGCTCGCCGGGCCGGACGCGCTCTACGCGAGAGACAGCACCTTCTACTTCAACGACGGCGCACTCGCCGGGGCCGACGCCGCGCGCAACCGCCTCCTCATCCTTGGCTTCGATGTCTACGCGCAGCCGCCAGCGGCGACGATGCAGGCGCTGCTGGCCGAGCAGATCGACCTCGGTGTGTTTCGCCAGGATGTCTGGATGGAAAGCCCCGTCTACGTCGTCGGTACGCCCGCTACGGGGGAGGTGTGGGTCGAGGCCGAGCGCCTGTTGCTCGTGCGCCTCGTGGAGCCCGGCTTCGGCGGCACGATGCGCGACGTACGCTTCCTGCGCTACGTCCCGCTCGGGCAAGGATGGATCGCGCCGCGCGTGGAGGTCTGGACCGACGGCGCGCTCGCATTCTGGGAAGACTACCGCGAGATCCAGGCCGATGTCGCCGTTCCGCCGGTCCTGTTCGACCCTCGCCGCTGGGCCGACGGTGTCACGTCCATCCGGGGGCAGTAGGGTTCCGGGCAATGCGGCGGCCGATACGTTCCGCCGGCGGTCGGCCACGCGCGATATTCGAGGCCTCACTCACGCGCATGCCATGCCAGACCTCACTGACCGTACCGTCCTCGTCACCGGCGCGTCGGGACGGTTGGGACGAGTCCTCGTCCAGACGCTCCACGCCGCCGGCGCGCGCGTTGCAGCGCTGGACCGGCAGGCGCCGGCGGCGACCAACGGCGTGGTGCCGTTCGAGGCTGATGTGCTGGATGAGGTCGCCGTGGCGGACGCATTCGCGCGCGCCGAGTCTGAACTGGGGCCGCTGTCGGCCGTCGTCCACACCGTCGGGACGTGGGACGGCGCGCCGCTCGCCGAGACGGAACTGGATGCCTGGAACCGTGTGATCGCGCTCAACCTGACGAGCGCCTTCCTGGTCTTCCGCGAAGCCGCGCGCCGCCTGGGCGCGGACGGCATCGTCGTGGGCATCGCCTCGGGGCAGGGCGCCGACCGCGCACCGGCCGAGCAGGCCGCGTACGCGGCGTCCAAGGCGGGCGTGATCCGGCTCGTGGAGGCGACCGCCGCCGAAGACGGCGCGCCGCACGCTGTCGCGGTGGCGCCGAGCACGTTGCTCTTTGGCGACGAGGACGCGGGTGCGACCGGCATCGCCGCCGCGGCGGTCGCGGACCTCTGCGCGCGCCTGTGCGCCGGCGACGCCGCGCTGCACGACGGCGCGACGTTGCGCATCTACGGCGACGCCTGAGCGAGCGCTTCTACGCCGCCTGCGCGACGGGCCGGCCGTGCCACGTCTCGCTCACGGCGATGCCGCGCTCGGCGAGCGCCGACAGAAACGGCTCCGTCTCCAGCGTGGTCTCGAGGGCGCCGACTCCGCCGCCGGGCACCTCGCCCGCACCCAGCAGCAGCGCCGCCACCGACGCCGGGAAGGCGGTGCATCGCTGCATCGCCGACAGGCCCGAGTCCTGGTCGTAGCGGTCCACGAGTTCCATCGCGAGCGTGCCCGGCTGGCCGTCGCGCGTGCCTTCGATCTCCACGCGGATCACGACGGCGTCTTCGTACGCGCCGCCCAGGCGCTGACGCATCCGTCGCAGCAGCACGTCGCGGTAGGTGAGGTGCGTGCGGATGTCGAGCGTGGTGCGGTCGGCGAGGCCGAGGTCCAGCAGGAACCGCATCTGGTCGGCGTGTCCCGGGTAGCGCAGCGTTTTGGCGTCGAGTTCGGCCAACTGGCCTTCGAGGGCGCGGACGAGCGAACTGAGCCCGCCGCCGGAGTAGAACGCTTCCATCTCGCCGAATCCGTCTACGTGGACGTGCTCCAACCCGGTGAGCGGCTCGCGCTCTTCGAGGGCGCCGTCGCGCAGGACCGTCGCGGGCGCGGTGTAGTCGTCGAGCAGCTTCTCGGCCGAGTGCGCGAGGCGATAGTTGAACGGCGTCGTCGGGTTCGTCGGCACGTCGCCCACGCGGACGCGCGCCGCCGTCGGCGCCTGCACGGACTGCAGGCCGCGCAGCACCAGCGCGCCGACGAGGCCGGGCGCCAGGCCGGCGCCGGTGAGCACCCAGCGTTGCTTCTGCGCCGCCTGCGTGGCGAGCGCTTCCTCCTCGGCCCGGACGGCGTCGGGGCTGCCGAGCTCCACGAAGTGCGCGCCGAGGTCGAGCGCGAGCGCGGCGAGCGCGGCGTTGTGCTGCGGGTCCATGCACGACACGATGACGGCGCTGCCGTCCAGGATGGGCGCCAGCGTCTGCGTGTCGCGCGCGTCGGCCTCGAAGGCGCGCAGGCGCGGGTGCGTCTGGCCCTCGCGCAGGGCGCGGAGCGTGGCCGGCCGGGCTTCGCACACCTGCACGCGGGCGACGGCTTCGTGGCGGCAGAGGTCGTAAGCGACGGCGGTGCCGATGGCACCGGCACCCAGGACGGAAATCTTCATGACGGTAGGGGCAAGCAGGCAAGGTAGGGCGACTGTCCCTCAGATGTAAGCGCTTACTCAGAGATCATGCGGCTCGGCGCGATTCGCCGCCGGCGGCCGGATTCCGGAGACACCATGTCGCGCGGGCACGATGCATCACGCGCCTGCACCTCGCCTCACTCGGTCCACTCCACAAGGCATCGCCGGATGCATCCAGACCCCCTGAACTCTATTCCGCCCACACATACTCGAACAGCACGAACGCCGCCGAGATGAGCAGGCCGGCGTAGGCGGCGAGCACCGTCAGGTCCGGCCGAGCGACCGCCCAGACGCCGTCGGGCGACCCACTCGCCAACTCCGTCAGCGCGACGGCCGGGATCAGCACCGGCACCACGACCGGAAACGACAGCACCGGCAGCAGCGGCCCGGCCGCCTGCGCGCGCGCCAGCAGCGCCGAGAGCAGCGTGGACGCCGCCGCCAGACCGACGGCGCCCAGCGCGAGCGTTGCGGCGAGCAGCGCGCCCGAGCCGAGCGGCACCGGAACGAGGACGCGAAACGCGCCGGCGGCGGCGAAGGTGAGCGCCGTCATCAACACGGTGTTGAAGAGCAGTTTGCCCGCGAACACCTGGCTCGGCCGCGCGTGCAGCCGCAGCAGCAGCGCCGTCCCGCCTTCCTCCTCGGCCACGAACGCCCGTCCCAGACCTACCGCCGACGCGAACACGACCACGATCCACAGCATCGCCGACGCCACGGGCACGTCCACGGCGCCGCGGCCCAGTGCGAGGCGGAGCAACACGAGCGACGCCGCTACGAACAGCGCGAGCGCGCCCAGCGCCACGCGTGTGCGCAGCTCCAGTCGGGCATCCTTGAGGAAGACGGCGAACGTGCCGGTGAGCCAGTCCACGGCGAGAACGGGTGGAGCGGCGGAGGATAGCACGGGTGCCCACGGGAAGCGCGCCGAGTGGCACCTCGACGTGGCCGAACGCGCACAGCCGGGACTCTGTGATCGCAGGCACCGGGTACGAGACACGTCTCCAGACCTCGTACCCGGTACCTTTCCGGGGTCCGTCAACTGAACGCTCCGTCTGAACTGAACGCGGTGACCCGGCTCCGCCTCGCATCTCCCCCCGATCTCATGCCTCTCTCTCTCCGCGACCGCGCCGTCGGCGCATTCCTCGGCGCCGCCATCGGCGACGCGCTCGGTATGCCGGTCGAAGGCCTCAGCCACGTCAACGTGCGGACCTACTACAAAGGCATCAAAGGGCTTCGGGCGGATGAGAAGCGGGGCGACCTCGGCGCCGGGCAGTGGACCGCCAACACCCAGCGTGCTCGCGCCCACGCCCGCGCCCTCGCCGACGCCCCGACAGACAGCCCCGACGCCGTCCGCGAAGCGCTCGACAAAGAAGCCGAGGCCGATCGCCGTCCGGCGCCGTCGGGCAGCGCCGCCGCCGCCGCCGCCACGGCGCTCGGCGTGATGGCGCGCCTGCGCGGGCTGAGCGGCCTCGCGCTCGCGCGCTGGTCCGAACGGATGCTGGGGCCGTCGTTCGACCGCCCCGAGATGGCTGTCGCTTCCGCGGCGCAGGCCGTCGCGCTGCGCGCTGCGCTCACGCAAGAGCCCGACGCGCCCGACGGCCCGGCGCTGCTCCGCGCCGCCGCCGACGCCGCCCGCGAAGCCGAACGTCTACTCGGCGCAGGCGACGCCGTCTCGAAGCGCCTGGACGCCCTCGCGCCATTTCTCGCCGAGACACCGCTGGACCTGCAGGAGCGCGCGAACGGCACCGGCGCCGCGGCCGACGAGGCGTTCCCGTTCGCCGTGGCGATGGTGGCGCGCGCGCCGCACCTCCCCGAGGCGACGCTGCTCTCGGCCGTCAACGTCGGCGGCGACGCCGCCTCCGTCGGCGCCATCGCGGGCGCGCTCCTGGGGGCGCTCCACGGCCCCGACGCCTGGCCCGCGGACTGGATCGACGGACTGGAAGACGCCGGCGGAGTCCGCGCCGACGCCGAGGCGCTCGCCGACGCACTCGGGCGGGCGGGCTAACGCATGGGACACGCCGTCGGTACGGACTGCACCCGGCGGCACGTTGGCGGGGCGATCTTCGGGCCGACCTCCGCCACGTCATGCGTTTCGCCGCACTCATCCTGCTCCTGTTCGCCGTGCCCGTATCGGCGCAGGCGCCGCGCTTCGCCGGCGACTGGGAGGGGCCGCTGGACCTCGGGCCGATCACCGTCCGCCTCGTGCTCCACATCTCCGAGTTCCCCGGCGGCGCAGGCGCCGCGGCGCCGCTCGTCACGCTCGACAGCCCGGACCAGGGCGCGTTCGGCTTCCGTGCCGACTCTGTAGGCACGGACGGCCCGACGCTGACGGCCGTCTTCGCCGACCTGCGAGGCCGCTTCACGGGGACGGTAGGGGACTCTGCGATGGTGGGCCGCTGGCAGCAGGCCGGACGCGACTACCCGACCGTTCGCCTCGAGCGCACCGCCGCACGCCCCGCCGCGACGCCGTCGGCCGAACTGTCGCCCGCCCTCGGGACGTGGGCCGGAACGCCCGACGGCCTCGGGCTGCGCCTCGTTTTCCACTTCCGTCCCGGCGAGCAGCCCGACACGCTCGCTCTCACGCTGGACAGCCCGGACCAGGGCGCCGTCGGCATCGGCCCGGGGACGGCGGCGGCGCAGGGCGGCGGCATCGTGGCAGAGGTGCCGTCCATCGGGCTGGAGTTCTCCGGACGCGTCGCCGACGGCGAAATGCGTGGCACGGTGCGGCAGAACGGTGCGGCGTTTCCGGTCACGCTTCGGCCGCAGCCGGCCGCGCGCGCATCTCGCCCCCAGACACCGCGACCGCCGTTTCCGTACACCGAGGAAGCGCTGACGGTGCAGAGCGCGCCCGACGTGCTGCTCGCGGGCACACTCACGCTTCCGCCCGGCGACGGGCCGTTCCCGGCGGCCGTCCTGATCTCAGGCTCCGGTGCACAGGACCGCGACCAGACCATCCTGGGGCACAAACCCTTCGCGGTGATCGCCGACCGCCTGGCGCGCGCCGGCGTCGCCGTCTACCGATTCGACGACCGCGGTACGGCGCGCTCCACGGGCGACTTCTCGACGGCCACGCTGCGCGACTTCGCCATCGACGCGCGTGCTGCCGTCGCCGCGCTCGCGGCGCGCTCAGATATCCGCGAGGTGGGCCTGATCGGACATTCCGAGGGTGGCTACGTGGCGCCGCTCGTGGCCGCCGACAGCGCCTCGGGCGTCGCGTTCGTGGTGTCGCTGGCTGGTCCGGCCGTGCCGGGCCGCGAGGTCTACGCCGAGCAGCACCGCCGCATCGCCGGCACGCTCGGCCTGACGCCCATCGGCACCACGCTGTACGGCGTCGCCATCGACACGCTCGCCGCGGCGGTCGTGCAGGACCGCTCGCGCGCCGACGCTGAGCGCGCCTTCCGCACGGCGCTCCGTGCCATCCCGCCCGCCGACCGCGCCACGCTCGGCTATGACGGCGCCCGCGCCGACGCCCAGATCACCACGCTGCTCGACTTCGTGACGACGCCCTGGGCGCGCGCCTTCCTCGGCTACGCCCCGCGCCCGGCGCTCCGCGCGCTTCGCATCCCCACGCTGATGCTCTACGGCGGTCGCGATTTCCAGGTGCCGTCGGATCAGAGCGCGACGGCCGCGCGCGCCGCGCTCGTCGCCAACCGCCGCGCCCGCATCGTGGTGATCGACGACGCGAACCACCTCTTTCAGACCGCGCCGACGGGCGCCATCGAGGAGTACGGTCAGATCGAGGAGACCTTCGCCGAGTCAACGCTCGCGCTCGTGGTGGACTGGGTCACGAACGCTGCCGGCAGGTAGGCGCTGCCGTCGGCCGCGTCGCCATCGGCGCGTCCTCGCTAAAGCGCCGTCGGCGGGCGGTCGATACGGGCGGGGCACCTTCGCCCACGTCCATGTCCGAGACCCACGAATCCGGCCTCCCGTCCGCCCCGCGCGACTTCGTCGCCTTCGGGTTCTCCGACCCCACGCCCAGCTTCCTCCGCATCACGACGGCCGAGGAAACCGACGGCCGAGCCCTCCTCGACGGCGTGGTGGTGATCCCCGGCCTCCCCGTCTTCCGCGTCCGGATGCGTACCGACGTGGAGCGGATCGAGCGCTACGGTCCTGGCCGCCGAGCCCTCGTGGACTACGTCCGCACCGCGCTCCACGAGGACGTGATGGTGGAGCTGCCCTGGAACTGAGGCACTCAGGCACTCAGGCACTCGCGGGCCCAAAAAGTTCCACTCTGGCGCCGACGGCGCCGCGTGAGCTTGCGCTCTTGCGCTCTTGCGCTCTTGCGCTCTTGCGCTCTTGCCGCTACGCCTCGCCGCCGGCGCCTCGTCCGCCGAGCATTTCGCGGAGTTCCACGCCGCCGTTTGGCCCGAAGTCCAGCGTGCGGATAGGGAACGGGATGGTGATGCCTGCCCCGTCGAGAGCGAGCTTGACCGCCTTGATAGCGTCGGACTGCGCCTGCAGAAAGTCGGTCTGTTTGTGGAAGTCGACCCAGAAGCGGACGGTGAAGTTGATCGACGAGTCGCCGAACTCGTTGTAGTAGAGCTGGATCGGTCGGTCCTTCAGTCGCGACTCGAGGCCCTCGACCGCGCCGAGCGCCGCCTTCTCGGCCACCTCGAGGTCATCGCCGTACCCGACGCCGCACGAGAGGTCCACACGGCGCGTGCGGAGCGTCGAGTAGTTGATGATGGGGTCGCCGAAGACCTTCGCGTTGGGCAGAATGACGCGCTGTCCGGTGAACGTCTCGAGGATGGTGGATCGCAGCGTCAGTTCGCGGACGGTGCCCGTGAAGCCGTTCGTCTCGATGATCTGGCCCAGCACGAACGGGTTGCGAACCGCCATCAGGACGCCCGCGATGAAGTTGCTCGCGATGTCCTGGAACGCGAAACCGAGCGCCAGGCCGACGACGCCGGCACCGGCGAGGAGCGTCGTCACCACACCGTCCAGGTTCAGCACGCCGAGGGCGATGAACGTGCCGGCGAGCATCACGACGACGTAGGCCACCGTCGCAAGCAGGTCTACGACGTTGCTGGCCTGCGGGGCGTGGTTGGTGATCCGGCGCAGCACAGCCGTTACCACGCGCCGCACCACGCGGGCGATGACCGCCGCCAGTACCACGATCAGCACCGCCGCGATGAAGTTGGGCAGGTACAGGATGACAGCGTCGATCCAACTTTCGATCTTGCCTACGAGTCCCGTCGCGGCGTCGGTCACGTCGAGCGGCTGGATCGCCGTCGTGTCGGCCGCGACCGCCGCGGCAGCCGTGCCGGGCTCGCCACCCGCGCCGACGGCATCAGCGAGCGCGTCCGTGCTGGCCGCGAGTGAGTCGATGGCTCGAGCGATCGGATCCGAATTCGCCAGGATGGAGTCGGCAGCAGCGCCTACGAGATCGGCGGCGTCAGAGGTCTGCATACGTCGGTCAGAGAGTCGGAAGGGAGTGCGAGGCTACGCAGCAGTGCTGCCCGACGTTCGGGATTATCCGTGTGTTGCCGGGAAACGCCCCGCCCGAACTCTGCGTTCTGAGCGGCCCGGACTATGTTGGTCCCTCTCCGCCACCGCCCCTCGCCCCGTGTTTCTCCACGAGCTCTCTCCCGAACAGCGCCGCGCCGTGCTGGTACTGGCCCGCCAGGTCATCGACGCCGACCGACGGCTCGCCATCCAGGAAGTGGAGCGGCTGGACAATCTCTACGTCGAGGCCGGTCTGGGATCCGAAGACGCGTCGGCGCCGACCCAGGTGGGTGACCTCAACGTCGTGTTTTCCACGAAGCGTACTCGCGCGGTGGTAGTGCTGGAATTGCTGCTCGTCGCCTACGCCGACGGCGAGTTCGCCGCATCGGAGCTGGCGGCCATCCGCGACCTCGCCGCGCGCATGGAGGTGGACGCCGGCATCTGGGAGGCCGCGTTGGAATGGGCCGGCCGCTACAACGCGCTTCTGCGCGAAGCCGATGCGTTCGGCCGCGAGGCACCCGTCGGGCAGTACGAGGATTAGCGCGGGCACCGCGTTGCACCGGGGCGCGTTGGCGCGCCATGCCACACGCCCCCCGCGATTTGTCCACCCCCGCTCCGCTCGTCGACGGGCAGGATCTCCGCCACACGCTTCGCCACGTCGCCACGCCGGTGGTACTGGTGACCACGCTCGGCGCCGACGGCCCGCGCGGCGCCACCATGGGCTCGTTTGCGAGCGTGTCGCTGACGCCGCCGCTCGTCTCGTTCAACGTGCAGAGCGGCTCGCGGCTCTACTCGGCGCTGGAGCGCGGGGGGGCGTTCGCCGTGCAATTGCTTTCAGACCAGCAAGCGGCCGTGGCGGATCACTTCGCGGCGCCGAATCTGTCGGGTGCCGAGCAACTCGCGCCGTTCGCGCATGCAACCGGCCCGCACGGTCTCGAATTGATCGAGGGCGCGCTCGCCACGCTCGTCTGCCGCCCGGAAGCATGGTGGCCCGCCGGGGACCACGCCGTGGTGGCCGGATACGTGGAGCAGATCCTACCGGGCACCGACGGCGATCCGCTGTTGTGGTACGCTCGCGGATATCGGTCCGTCGGTGACGCGGCCTAGCGTCAGCGATTTCGCACCGGGCCGCCCGATTCGGGCCGATGAAGGATTCCGCCGATGAAGGCTTCCTATGTGCCCTCCGGGATCGGCGCGCCGTCGTAGACGCCGAGGCCGAAGAGGGCGTAGTCGTAGCGAGCCGGGTCCTCGGGGCAGAGCGCGCGGCAGGCGTCGGTGACTTCCTGGACGGCGCGCCAGTCGTCGTAGCGGCGCGAGAGCATTCCGAGGCGGCGCGCCTGCCGGCCGGTGTGGACATCGAGCGGGAGCACGAGCTGGTCCGGGCGGACGCCGCGCCACAGGCCCAGGTCTACCGGCCCAGGGCGGACCATCCAGCGCGCGTACATCGACAACCGCTTACACGCGCTGCCCGTGGACGGCCGCGCGAGGTGCTTGGCGCGCGGCGGCGTGCCGGGCACGAGGGTCAGCAGCGTGTCCGAAAACTGCTGGATCGCCGGGCCGATGTCCGGCGCGCCCGCCGGATGCTCCGCCGTCGGCGACAGACCGACGGCGAAGAGGGCGCCGAGCGAGCCGTGCGCCCGGACGGCCGCCTGCACGGCCAGCGTGGTGGCGACGGCGTCGTACTCACCGAACGTGCGGTGTTTGAATCCGGCGAGCGTCGAGGCGCGGTCGGCGGAGAAGTCGGCGACGAAGCGGGCAGGCCGGTGGTCCATCCGCTCCATCAGGTCGGCGAGCTTGCCGAGCATCACCGAGCGACGACCCCAGGCGAGGATCGCTGCGAACAGGCCCGCGATCTCTTGATCGGCCGGATCGTCGAAAGCGCGGGGCACGCTGATCGGGTCGTCCGGAATGAACGCCGGCTGTTGGTAGCGCTCCACGAGCGCATCGAGCGCGTTCCGAAACGCGACCGTGCCGACGGGCGGCAGGGGAGACGTGTCGCCGACGGCCGGCGCATCTACTACATCTATAGGTAGGCCATCCGGCATCGCGTCGCCGGTCGCCGCCGACGGCGGAGGGCCGCTCTTTTCAGAACGGCCCTCGGGATTTCTGGACACGATGCGTGGTGGCGTCACGCGTCGCCGCGGCCGACGGTCTTGTCTGAGTCGTTGTCCTCGCTGTCATCGTCCGGCCCGTCATTGTTCGCGTCCGGGCGAGCCGCGTTGCCGACCGTCTTGTCAGCGTCGGCGATGCCCTTTTCTCCGAGCGCGTCGTGGGCGGCGTGCTCCAGGTCGAGTTCGGCTCCGGCGACCGGGTCGCGTTCGATCACGAGCGTCACGTCTGAGACGAGCGCGGCCAGCGCACCCAGCGCGGCGAGGGGCGCGCTGAACAGGAGGGCGCCGGCGCCGGCGCCCAGGCCGACGGTCAGCGGCACTTCCAGCAGCGTGCGCTCACCCTTGCGGATGGACACGCGGCGCACGTTGCCTTCCTCGATCAGTTCGCGCACCTTGTCGACGATCTGATTCGAGGCCATCTTGACCTCTTCGACGGCGTCTTCGGCGCGGTCACGGGCGGCGTCGGCGAGGCGGGAGGCTTCTTGCTGGAACGAGGGGCGGTTATCGTCAGGCATGGGATCGGGGGCTGGGAAGCGAGAGGGGGACCGGCTCACGGCGAGCGAGGCCGTCGGGTTCCAGAAACGGGGCGGGACCGGGTGTTCTCGCCCGCCGTGTTACGAAACGGAACCTCGCTCCCGAGCGCCCCTGGCAAACGGGGCGATTGGTGTTCGGGCGTTTCGGGAGGTTGGAGGACGCTGAGGCGTGCATCGGCGTGACACTCAGCGCCGCTATACCGCCCGGCACGGCCCGGCACAGTCTCCAGGCACGGCTCTGGCAAGAGATGGCTCGAACCCCCGGCGGGACCTCCGCCACGAACCACTCCCGCTCAGGGAATCACCTGAGGCCTCGTCCATCCGGACGCCCTCGACAACCAACACAACCCCATGGGTCAGCAGCAGCTCCTCCTCCTCGTCCTCGGCATCGTCATTGTCGGCCTCGCCGTCGTCGTCGGTATCCAGGCATTCTCCGAGAACCAGAAGAAGGCGAACGCCGATAGCCTCGTCAACGACGGCATCCGCATCGCCTCCGACGCCCAGGCGTGGTCCCTCAAGCCCCAGGCCTTCGGTGGCCCGGAGGGCGACGAGAGCCTCGGCAACGTCACCTTCGCCCAGATCGGCCTCACCACCGCAACCGAAACCGAGTACTCGAACACGAACGGCACGTTCACCATCGAGGACTTCACGGACGAGGGCGAGTGCGTGGTGCTCAAAGGCACCAACGGCCTGACCGATGCCGATAAGGCGAACAACATCTACATCCACATCACGGGCACGGCTCAGGATGAGATCAGCACGGACATCAACCCGGAGTCCGCTCCGACCTGCTAAGGCAGATCTGACGGCCCCGTAAGGCCGGCTCTTCGCGCCCCCACTGGCTTCGGCCGGTGGGGGCGCGCTGCGTTCGAGCGACGCGCTCGGGAGGCTCGGCGCGCGATGGCACCGGGTTTGCCTGACTCGGACCTGCACACTCCCTCGCATCGTGCTCACTTCTGAACCCATGCCCCTGTCCGGCCTTTTCCGCGCGGCGACGTGGCTCGTCGCGTGGGCGCTCGCGTCGCTGGCGATGGCGGCCGTCTACGCAAATCCATACGCCTTCGGCGACGCCGTCGGGATGGGCGTGCCGGACATCGCGATCACCGCGCCGGTGCTGATGACGGGATTCCTGGCGCTGACCGCGACGCTGCTCGCGTGGGCAGGCGTGCTGGCGTGGCTTGGAACGCCGGACGGTCTGCCTGCAGCAGTAAATGGGTGGCGACGAGCGGTACGTCTGGACGCTCGGCACCAGTGGGTGTGGCCGACAGCGCTCGGCCTGTCTGCACTTTACGCCTGGGGCCACGTCACCCTGCCGACGCCGAGCGTGGCGACGCTGGACGCGCTCACCGCAGGCGACGCCGTGGTGCCGTATCAGTACCGCGCACTCGTGCCGTGGACGGCTGCGACGCTGAACGCGTTGACGGCCGGCGCCGTCCCGCTCTCCGTTCTCTACGGCGTGCTCGACGCGCTCGCCGCATTCGCCGTCTGGCTCGGCGTGCGTCGGTTCTTGCGTCCGCACGTCGGGACCGACGGCGCCGAGGGCGACTCCACGCGCGCCGTCGCGGCGCTGCTGGCGTTCGTGCCCCTCGCTCTGGGCACGGCGGCGCCGTGGCGCTACAACGCGCTGTTCTTCCCGGCCGATACCGCGGCTGTCGCCGCGTTCGCGTTCGGGCTGGCGCTGCTCCAGGAGCGCCGCTGGCTCGCGTATTACCTGCTGTTCGCCGTGGCGACGCTCAACCGGGAGACGACGTGTTTCCTGACGCTGGCGTGGGTGCTGGCGAACTGGGGCCGCGTTCCGTTTCATCGGTTGGCGGGGCACGCCGTGGCGCAACTCGCACTGTGGATCGGAATCAAGGCGGCGCTGTCGTCGCTGTACGCCGGAAACCCCGTCCTGCCGAATGCCGGTGACGGGCTGTTCGTGCTGACCGCCGAGCGGTCTCTGCTGCTGGCGCTCGCCGTGCCCGCCTGGGTCTACCTCGGCCTAGCGCTCGGCGGGAGCTGGCTCGTCGTGGCGCTGCTCTGGCGGCACGTCCGCGGGACCGAACTGGCGCGCTGGTTTCGCGTGGTGCCGGTCTTCCTACTCGGGATGGCGCTCGTGGGCGAACTGATGGAGGTCCGCATCTATGCCGAGATGATCCCCCTTGTCACCGCCGCGCTGTTCCTCTCCCTGCGAGACATCGTCCGGTCCGCTCCGCTCGGGTCTCCGAAAGCGTCCCCCCGCCTCCCTTCGAGGGAGATGTCGGCGCAGCCGACGGGAGGTGTCGGGCGGCTCGCGACGGCTCGCTCGAATACTCCCTTTCCGGCTTCGCCGGGGAACGCGGAAGCGGACGGGCCGAATCCAACGCTGAGTCCAGGGCAAGCGTCGCTGCTGGCTGTCCCCGCTGACCGATGAACCTGACTGCTCCGGTCTCCACGCCTCGCGTCGCCATCGTTCCGCCGTCCATCGTGGTGGGAATCGCGCTCGCCGCGATGCCGCTGCTACCGATCTGGCTCTCCGGCGTCGTCGGCTATGACGACGGCACGATGCGCGCTGTGGCGATGCTCGTCGAACTCGCTATGGCGACGGCGCTGGGCGGCGGCGTTCGGGCAGCATGGGCCGAGGTGCCGCGCGCGCTGCGCGTCGCCGTCGGCGTCTGGCTGGCGGCGAGCGTGGTCACGACGGCGACGGCGCTCCACGTTGCGCCTGCCGTGTTCCGCACCGCCGAGTGGGCCGTCCACCTGATCTTCGGTACAACGGTCTGGTGCTGGCTCCGCGAAGACTCCGGCCGCGCCGACGGTTTGCTGCGCGCGCTCGCCGCCGGCTCGCTGGCGTTCGTGGTCTGGAACGCCTGGACGTGGTGCTCCGCCGTGTGGGCGGGCGCGTCGCCGGAAGACGTGCGCAATCTGCCGCTGGGCAACATCCGCTACGTCGGGTTTTACGCGATGGCCGCGATCACGCTCGGGCTGGTCGCCTGGCCCGATGCCGGGCGTCGCCGCGCCGTCTGGAGCGTGCTCTGGATCCTCGGCTGGACAGTGCTGTGGTGGACGGGCGGCCGTGGGTCGGTCGCCGCCACGTTTGTCGCCGTCGGTCTCTGGATGGGCATGGTCCGCCCATCGTGGCGCGTCGTGCTGCTGCTGACCTCCGGCGCCGCGGTGGGCCTGGGCCTCTCGCTGGTGCTGCCGGACGCCGGGCAGATCCTGGACCGCGTCTCGCAGACCCTGGCCGTCGGCGAGAACGCCTCCAGCGGCCGAGCCGACATCTGGAACTTTCTGCTCGACGCCACCGCTGCGCGCCCACTGCGCGGTCTCGGCCCCGACGGCGTGGCGTTCGCGCTCGCGAAGCACACGCAGGCGCACAACACGGCCGTGCAGGCGTTTGTGGAATGGGGCGCCGTCGGCGCACTCGCCTTCGGAGCGATGCTGCTCGGCATCCTGGCCGGCGCGCTCCGCGCAGGGTGGCGGGCAACGTGTGACGCGCGCGGCCCCGCCGTGGCGGCGGCGGCGGCGTTCTGGGTGGCCGCATCGCTGAACGGATTGCTCGACGGCCTCTTTTACGGCGCGGGCACACTCGTGATGCTCGCGGTGGCGGCAGCGGTGGCTTTCGTTCCGGCGGCGCCGCGCGCCGCGCCCGAGCCGCATCCGTGGCGTGGCGGTGCGGTGGCGGTGCTCGCGGCTGTCGCCGTGTTCCACCTCGCCGCGAGCGGCGCACGCTTCGCCGGCGGCACGCCCGAGCCGTCGGCGTTCCGCGTCCGCCTCGCGATGACCGCCCCCACGTCGTTCCGCACCACGGAGCTGCTCTGGTGGGGGAAGGACTGGGCCGAAGATCATCCCGCCGACGCCCTCGCCGTAGCGACCTGGGGGCAGCGCCACAGCCGCCTGCCGTGGTCCTTCTACGACCTCGAGGCCGACCTGCACCTCGCCGACGGCGACACCACGGGCGCGCACGCGCTCATGCGCCGCGGCGCGGCGGCGAAGCGCGCCACGTTCATCGGCCACGCAAAGTGACCGGACACCCGCCCGAGACGGTGTGATTCCGTGACGGCCCGCACTTAGGAACGCCCGGCGCTCCGCCGATACCCCGACCCCACAGCACCCGCCTCCATGGCCGAGTTTCGTTTCGCCGGCGTCGCCGCCAACGGTCAGTCCGTTCAGGGCACCGTCTACGCTCCCAACAAGCGGACTGCCGAGAAAAAGGTCCAGTCCCTGTCCGAAAAGCACGGCTTCTCGCTCCAGGACCTGGGGCAGCGGCAGATGTTCAAGTACAAGGTCAAGCACGCCAACGGCCAGGTCGTCAAGGGCGAGCAGAAGGCGTACTCCCAGGAGGAGATCCGCACCGCGCTGGAGCGGATGGGCCTCGAGGTGCTGTCCGTCAAGAAGGGCCTCAACTG
>JAULKR010207984.1:0-16288 GCA_032356305.1 Prasiola linearis | reverse complement strand
GGAGACCCTTTTGCGTGGCACACCGCTGGCGCCGAGCTGCCCTCGAAGACTGGCGCGTGCTAACAGATAGCCGCTCAGCCGCAGCACCTGAGATGGCGTCGCCGACGAGCGGGACGGCAGAATAACCGCCGACGGCGATCCCGTGCGCAGACGCTCGCCGGTGCCGTCGGCCTGCAGCGGCGAGTTATACCGCAAGTGCTGGCGGCCGAACCCATTCTCTTCTCTCGCCGACGGCACGCTTCTACCGCCGCCGGCGCCTACGTGCAGCGGGGCACAGCCTCTCGCGCCGTCGGCGAGCCAGACTTTCGGAGCGCGGACGGCGGCGCCGATCGCAGGCCTCTCGCCAGGTGATCCGTCCAGGATGGTGCGGCCGAGCCCAGCGCTTGCGGTATAACAGATGGCCGCTCAGCCGCAACGGGCAGCGACCGCGAACGGTGGAGCGGGCAACGTAGACGCCGGACCCCGAACGGAGCAAGAGCGCTGGCGCCCGTTGTCGGCCTGCAGCGGCAAGTTACGCGGCGTACCGCACCCCGCAATGCTGGCACGCCGCCGACTGCATGCGGAAGAATGGGTGCGAGATTGCTGGACGATCACAGTTGTAACACCGAAGAGCGCTCAACTTGTTTGCGGTGTGCCGCCAGTACAAGACGTAGATCACCAACGCGGCGGCTAGCGAAGCAGGATTGTGAAGAGAGTGATCTTTGAACGGGAGCAAGTACCAGCACAGTCCAACAAGAGGGAAGCCGGCGAGCAGCCACCCGGCCCAGACTATCCAGAACCAGTTTCGGCGCGACCGGACGTCACGCCAGAACCTTTCTCGGACAATGGGTAGCGATGGCATATCAGCAGCCGCATAACAGATAGCCGCTTACCCGCGGCACGCGATGCGCCGTCGGCGAGCGGGGCGGTAGAGTAGTCGCCGGCGGCTGGGCGAGCAAGACGTGAGAGTGCCGTCGGCGTGCAGCGGCAGGTTATGCCGCCGTTCAAGATCTTGCTGGCAGACCTGCATCCAGGTACTCTCTATGCTGGCGCTTCAGACTCCGAAAAGATTCGCTGACTTTACCCGAGAACTCTGGAGGGAAGGGAGCTTCGCTAAGCCTGAACCAGAGGTCAGTTAGTTGGCTGGCGTCAGGGCTCTGGCCCAAAGCAACCTCACTGGTATTGAATTTCCAAGATGTGTAGCGATCGACGAATTGCTCAAAACTCTCTGGCCACTCAGACCCCTCTACCAGGTCCGCATGATTCGATAGTAGAGAATTTATTCTGTCACTTATCGGCATAATCACATTTGTAAAATAGTCGTACCAGAATTCAATATCTGATTCGGGTGGGAGGTCAGCCTTATTGGCGAAGCAGCGGCGACCCGTTTTACGGTTGAACAGCGCCTCAGCTTGGTGGAGTCTCATGCTTTCAAGCCGGAGTGGGGCATATAGTTCAGAGAGCTGGATACCCACGAACTTCAGCGCAGCCTCCAACGAGAGCCTTTGGCGAGCCTCACGCCTTCCAAACCACAAGCCCAGAGCAGTTGCAGATGCGCCAATGGCTGCCGCAGCTACCAAACCAATAGCTTCACTCATCTTATAAAGCGGGTAGGCGGCATAACAGATAGCCGCTCACCCGCGGCACCGACGATGCTGGGACGAACGACGGTCATACAGTTACCGCCGACGGCAACACGAGGCAAGAGGGAAGCGTGCCGTCGGCGTGCAGCGGCGAGTTATATCGCGCCCGCTGGGCACCGCCGACGGCGACCCGGAGCGCTGACCTCCACCGCCACCTTCCCGCACGTGAGACCTATGAAGCTCTCAAACACGCGAAGCGCCGACGGTGACGCTGCCTACAGCAGTGCGGCCGAAGCTGCCGAGCGGAGTGCTGATGGCGACGCCGTGGCGGACGCCCGCCCGAAGCGCTCGCCCATCAGCGCGCCGACGGCGAACCCGAGCACCGCGGCTCGGCCGACGACGCCCCGCGCGGGGCACGATGCCCGAGCCGCGGGGCGCTCAGCGGACGGCGCGGTATAACAGATAGCCGCTCACCCGCGGCACAGAACGCGCCGTCGGCGAGCGCGGCGGTAGAGTAGCTGAGTCTAGTCAGACGAGCAAACGCTTCCGCGTGCCGTCGGCGTGCAGCGGCAGGTTATAACGCCCGACTCTAAGGTTGCAGGTCAGAATCAGCTACGACACTTTGCTTGACAGCACACCTGTCAAACTCTCTCACCAGAGCCTCAACAGCTGCCTTGGCATCCAAAATCAGTTGTGAGGGAAGCCCAACTCGATGCCCAGCCTGTGCACCCAAGCCAGGACATCTCTTGCAAAAACTCTCGTCAGCAATGCCGTCTTGGTGGACATAGAGGTGGCGCAACTCTAAGTACGGTAGGGCGGAATTGACAAGATCAGAGTCAACACCTAAGCCCAGCTTGCTATCAACTGCGCTCAGAAGCTTCGGTGTGCTTCTCTGATTCTCAATCTCTCTGAACAGAGACTCACTGACCATAGAAATGACAGCGTCCCAACTCGTGGCGGCAAGAATGTCATTTGCAGAAAAGGTCATTTTGTGCTTTCCCACAAGTCTGCTTGGCGAGAGACCATTTGCAGCGCCACCCTGAATCAAGTCTTGCATATACCTGATTACATCTTCGTACATATCTTTTATGTACGACGAATGCAAAGTGTTACGGAGATGGCGTATTGCAACCATTCTACTGCTGTCCAGGTCCCGGCGACGGTGTAGTCGAGGATGGCGGCCTGGCTCTACAAAATCGAATATTCTGTCGTTGTCCGATTGGAGTCTGCCGTTGCTTACAGCGGTGTAAAGAACATCAACAACTTCGAGGTCAGCATCAAAATTTGCTACTCGATTCAAAAACCTAACTAGATACTTCGTCTTCATTTGAGGCTCAGGAGGCGTTATAACAAATAGCCGCTCAGCCGCGGCACTCGAGGTGGCGTCGCCGACGAGCGGAACGATAGAATAACCGCCGACGGCAGATCAACGCGCAAACGCTAGTCAGTGCCGTCGGCCTGCAGCGGCGAGTTATACCGCAAGTGCTGGCGACCGAACCCATTTCTCTTTCCCACCGAGGCTGCGCGGATGCCGACGGCGTCGCCTACGCGCTGCGGGGCACAACCTCTCGCGCCGTCGGCGAGCCAGACTTCCAGAGCGCCGACGGCGACCGCAAGCGCAGACGGCTCGCTAGGTGATCCGTCCAGGTTGGCGCCGCCGAGCCCAGCGCTTGCGGTATAACAGATGGCCGCTCACCCGCAGCACCGACGGAGTTGGGACGAAGCGACGCCGAGAGAGTAGCCGCCGACGGCGCCACGAAGCAAACGCCGATGCGTGCTGTCGGCGTGCAGCGGCGAGTTATACCGCGCCCCCGAAAAGACCGCCGACGGCGGCCCGAAGCGCCGACCGCCACCACTGGATTCCCGCGCGTGCGACTCTGGAATCTCTAAATCGAGCAGCGCGCCGACGGCTCGCCCGCGCACGGAACGCAGCAGTCGGCCAGCGCGCCCCGACAGCGCGCCGTCGGCTGGACCTGAAACCGCGCCGTCGGCCAGCGACTGTTTGCGCGGGGCACGATGATCGAGCCGCCGGTCGCTCAGAGCACGGCGCGGTATAACAGATGGCCGCTCAACCGCGGCACCGGACTGGATGCTCTGGCGAGCGAGACGATAGAATAGCCGCCGCCGGCGACTCAACGCGGAAACGCTGATCAGTGCCGTCGGCTTGCAGCGGCAGGTTATGCAGCCCGGTGGTAGGCGTCACCACACGTAATCGCTGACGTACCACCCGTCGCCAAGCTCGCGAATCTCACTGAACTCGTTGTAGGGACCGCGAGGCTGCGCTCCGTGGGCTACGGCGAGGATCTGTCCGCCTGTAACCATCCCCGATTTGCTTAGAGCGAACGTGACATGCCAGCCGAGGAGTGAGTCCCGCTCAGCTCGCACCGACTCGACTCCGGTAGCCGCCAACAGTTCGTTCAACTCGTTCGCGGGTAGCGACGAGTCAGCAGGAGCAGAATCGAAGATCCGCACGCCATACTCGCCCGACGGCTCCGCTCGCTTGACTGCGATGAGGCGGGCTTGCTGAAACGCTTCGCGGTTAGAGATGAATGTCTGCTCAGCATCAGCCGCCGTGGGGCCGCACGCCGCCAACAGCACAATTAAGCCGAGAACAGCTAAGAGGCGAACGTTCACGGCGAGGGCTGCATAACAGTTGGCCGCTCACCCGCGGCACAGGGAACGGTGGAGCGAGCAGTGTAGACGCCGACGGCGGTGCAAAGCAAGAACGTCCGAGTGGCGTCGGCGTGCAGCGGCGAGTTAGAACGCGCCCCACGGACTTGCCGCCGACGGCGGGCCGGAGCCGAAAACTCCACCGCCGAGGCCACGGGCGGACCGCCTCTTCACCCTGAAACGGGCAGCGCGCCGACGGCAGACCTGGCGACGCCGGAAACCCGAAGCTCCCGAGCGAAGCGGCGTCGCCGAGTCCGAGCAGACGCCGTCGGCAAGAGGCCCTTTTGCGTGGCACCTCACTGGCGCCAAACTGCCCTCAGAGACCGGCGCGTGCTAACAAATAGCCGCTCACCCGCGGCACACGCGGAGCCGTCGGCGAGCGATGCGGTAGAGTAGCCGACGGCGTCTGGGCGAGCAAACGCTACCGCGTGCCGTCGGCGTGCAGCGGCAGGTTATGCCTCCTGCTTAGTGTTGATAGTGTTCTACGAGTTGGCCGCCCCGAAGCGTCCAGACGATCCGACGATCACCTGCTCCGCCATCGTCGTCCACGTAGAAAGCGCCGGTCGGGTAGGCGACAGAGTCGCCATCCTGCTCCGAAATCTGAGCTACCTGTTCGAACTGCGACCGGAGAAAGCCGACGTGGTACGTCCGCACGTCGGCTCCGTAGAACAGGTATTGCGTCCAGTTGATGTGATCGTCTGGTATGATCCACCCCGCGTTGTAGAACTCAGCCTGCTCGCGCGAGATCTCGGCTTGCTCGGGGGCACGACGGACGACTTCCCGGACGGACTCCACCATAGAGTCGCGGCAGCCGATCCAGCCTCGGACGCTTGTGTAGTCACCCATTCAGATGTCTCGAACTAGCGGAATGTGCAGGCGGCATAACAGATAGCCGCTCACCCGCGGCACGGGACACGCCGGCGGCGAGCGAGGTGGTAGAGTAGCCGACGGCGCTCAGGCGAGCAAACGCCACCAAGTGCCGTCGGCGTGCAGCGGCAGGTTAGCTGGACTGGCTTGAAGCTGATGAATGCTCTCTCATCTCCTCAATTGGCCTACTCGTCCAGCGGCGGAAGTAAGCTTCCTGCGCTTCGGGGCCATTGGGTAGAAGCAGCCACTCCCGGGCTGCAAGGCAAATCGTCGCGTAAGCTTGATCTGTCTCGCTAGGGTTCAGCTCAACCCAATCTGTAAGCGCTCCCCAAATTATGTAAGTGAGGTCTAAGAACTTGCTGCCGACAACGGAGCAGTTTGCCACTTCCACAAGGATCTGCCACGCAGCATCGTAGGGATTGGCTTCCTGAGAGACGATACGTCTCATGTCAGCTTCTATCCGCGCCCTGACTTCTGCCAGCGAGTCAATCTGATCCATACGTTTTGAGTCCAGCTAACAGTTGGCCGCTCACCCGCGGCACAGGGAACGGTCGGGCGAGCAGTGTAGACGACGACGGCCGTTCAGCGCAAGAGCGTTCGAGTGCCGTCGGCGTGCAGCGGCGAGTTAGAACGCGCCCCACGGACCTGCCGCCGACGGCGACCCGAAGTGCAGGCCTGGACCGCCCAGGCTGCGGGCGGACCGCCTCTTCACCTTGAAACGGGCAGCGCGCCGACGGCGGACCTGGCGACGCCGGAAACCCGAAGCTCCCGAGCGAAGCGGCGTCGCCGAATCCGAGCCGACGCCGTCGGCAGGAGACCCTTTTGCGTGGCACACCGCTGGCGCCGAGTTGCCCTCGAAGACTGGCGCGTGCTAACAAATAGCCGCTCACCCGCGGCACACGATGCGCCGTCGGCGAGCGGGGTGGTAGAGTAGCCGACGGCGCCTGGGCGAGCAAACTTTACCGCGTGCCGTCGGCGTGCAGCGGCAGGTTATGTGGCTAGGAGCGTGCTAGTTGTTGTCACCGACTACTATATAGTCTGCTTCGATTCCGGCGAAGTACATGCCCATGTGTCCGCGCGTGTTCTGGTTGAACCGGCCTGCCAGATTAACTCTGCGACCAGAGATGGCTGACAGAGCCTCCCGGTCACAATCTATCACGGTGTCTACGCCAGCCTCTCGGATGCTTATTCCACAGTTGGGGGCGAACGAAATCCAAAGTTTCAACGCCGGGTAGTTGAACTCGGCTGAGTTCGAAAATCCTAATGTGATCTCTTCCATCATGTATGTGAACTCACCAGTCACGAAGTTGACCGATCCGTCGTACTTCTCCGGGTTGCCAACGAGATTAAGGACTGTCAGGTGTCTGGGATTCCCTTCCGAGTATCCCGCCTCATCTACGGCTCGTGGTACTGACGCCTCGGAGGGCGAAGGCTGATGAAGCGCCGACGGCACAACGGTCTCTCCATGAGAGGTCGCGCACCCTGCAAGCAGAAGCAGTGACACACAGGCAAGAGCAAAGGCAGGAGTCGGTAAACTCATAAGGTGGATAGCCACATAACAGATAGCCGCTCACCCGCGGCACCGACGGCGCCGGGACGAAGAGACGCACCACGATACGCGCCGTCAGCGGCACGAGGCAAACGCCAATGAGTGCCGTCGGCGTGCAGCGGCAGGTTATACCGCCGGGTTATCATGCGCACAAGTAGATAAAAAAGCCAAACGGGTTAGCAGGAATAGTCTACGTTCCTGATGATTACGCTGACCACTTCCGCACCGGGGCTTCCGTCGCTGTTGTACAGTCCGTTTCCTAAGGCACTGAAAGGCGTCCCGCCCGGATCTCCCCACATTGGGTCGAGATGGTACGAGATGACAGTCTGATATCGGCGCTCACCCTGCTGGTCCGATGTGAACGCGATGCTCGCATCTAGCTGCCTGATGCAGTACTTAGTCAGATTCACGTGTTTCAGTCTGAACTGGCCTGAGACAGTATCGACAGCCACGCTCGATTTGATGTCTGGAATCAGCGCAGCGTAAAACTTGTCTCTCTCTGCGCCCGATTCAAATTCAAGAGGTGGGTTAGCACGGCAAGCGGAAAGGCTTAGTAGAAGTCCGAGCCAGATCGTTCTGTTAACTGAAACCGGCATTAGGCAGATCGTATGTCTGGATTGGAAGCCTTAGCTGTGCGGAAGGCGGTATAACAGTTGACCGCTCAGCCGCAGCACGCTGACGACTGGCGGTGTGGACGAGGCAACGTAGACACTGGCGCTTGGACGAGACAAGGACGCTGAAGCGTGCTGTCGGCCTGCAGCGGTGGGTTCTGCAGCCAGGGGGTTGTGGTCTTTCGCTTAAAGGCGTAGCTTCGCCAGCCGATAAGCACTAGTACAATGTCCGACCACGTTAAAAACTTCGCCCTAGCGGCCCGCGTCGTCAAAAGCGACGGGCCGTGGATGAGTTTCCTTGAAACTCCCACATTCACACGCCACCTACTCAAGCTCCTTGACGATGATGAGTACCGCGAACTCCAAACGATCCTTGTAGAAGACCCTGAGGCTGGTGCGCTCATCAGAAAGACCGGCGGAGCCAGAAAGGTCCGATGGGGCGCCAAAGGCAAGGGAAAGAGCGGAGGAGTCCGGGCGATCTACTACCCGTTTGAATCGAGCCC
This sequence comes from Prasiola linearis, assembly GCA_032356305.1. NCBI lineage: Eukaryota > Viridiplantae > Chlorophyta > Trebouxiophyceae > Prasiolales > Prasiolaceae > Prasiola > Prasiola linearis. Next base: position 8,526 of record JAULKR010207984.1, on the reverse strand, counting down.
TCCCGGCATACGAACGTGCTTCATGCTCGTTATCTACCCCAAAAGCGAGAAGGACAGCCTGACAGACACGCAGAAGGCAGCGATCAAACAAGCCATAGAGGGGCTTAAAAACGCAGCCCAAGCTTCAATTGAACGGGCCAACGCGAAAAGGACTTCGTCCAACCAGTAGCACAACAGAACCATGCGAGACGAACTTTTTAACGACCTGCTCACCAGCATTGAGGAGGCGACCAATATCGCCAACTGCGAATCACCGGTTGGCAGAGTGACTACATACAAAGGAAAGGTGCTTGTGGAAGTTCGGAGCAACGATGAAGTAGAGTGGTCTCTCAAGTCGGCTGCTGAAGCTTTAATGGCTAAACTGCCTTTGGAGAGCCTTCCAATCGTCAACCCAAGCGTCAAATTTATCCGTGAGTCCTTGAATCAGACTCAGGAGGGTTTTGCTCACCTTATGGGAGCGAGCGTAGACACTGTGAGAGGGTGGGAGCAAGGCAAGCGCAAGCCGAGAGGACCCGCCAGAATGCTCCTCAACATCGCCGTTCAGAACCCGATGGCCGTCCTTCAAGCCTCTGGTGTGCTGGAGGAGGCATAAATCAATCCTGCTTTCTAAGCACAGGGGCTACCTCATCAAATGGGGTAGCCCTTTCCTTTTGAGGCTGCAGAACAGATAGCCGCTCACCCGCGGCACACACAGCGCCGTCGGCGAGCGGGGCGGTAGTGTAGCCGACGGCGTCCGGGCGAGCAAACGCTACCGCGTGCCGTCGGTGTGCAGCGGCGAGTTAGGCGGACTTGGTAGCCCAGGCTTCTTATTTGACTTCTCTACAAGGCCCCAAACGATTCCGCAGCCCCAGAGAATCACACCCAGGATTGGTACGCCAACCGCGATGGTCGTGCCACACGCGAAAGCACCGACGAAGGTCCAGTAGGTGACGGGCTGTTCCAGACGGTGTGCTGGACTATCCCAGGGAAGTGGAACTGCTCCGAGATAGAGATACAGTCCCGTAAGAAACCCTAGCCCGCAAGCGAAGATGACCCAACTGTCAAGCAACTCCACACCAGCGACTCCAAGCAAGAAAACGCAGAAGTACGCTGCGATTACGATGCGGTTGGTTTGGCGTCGCGAGAGCATGATGTAGAGTACGCCTAACAGATGGCCGCTCACCCGCGGCACACGCGGAGCCGTCGGCGAGCGAGACGGTAGAGTAGCCGACAGCGGCGGTTCAACGCAAAAGCGTCAGAGTGCCGTCGGCGTGCAGCGGCAGGTTATGTGCCGGACTGCTCTCCTATTCCCGAAAGCCATCTTTTTCTAGCGACGAAGTCCTTTCTCAGCTCTGCGATCCTGATTCTAGACTTAGACGATCTGACAACAGCACGTCGAAATTTGCGTATTAGGTTATCTAGCGCATCAAGTCGCACTACGATGATGTTTGATCCGAGACTCATAAAAGATTGGTTGAATCCCCAACTAGGAGGCAGCGTGAGCGGTCCCGATGACTCACGCTTAGAAAACTCCTGTGCCTCTACCATTCGAGCTTCAATTTCTGGATACTGCTCATGCAGGTTAACTAGAATTGACTGTTTGTAATCGGCTAGTCCCGCTGTGCCTAGCGTGTGCATGACTACTGCATCTGCTTCATCGCTCACGGTATCGAGTGAGTCGGCAGACTGAAAATCATCAATAGACAGGCCAGGTTTGAGGACCCGGAGAGGCGCAGTTGTGATCAGAACAGGAAGAATGAACTGGACGTTTAGATCATCTTCGTGCCAGCACCTGATTTGGTTAGCCAGCTGCCGGCGGGCCAGATGAGGCAAGGCATATCTCAACTGATTCAGTCCCTTCACGATTGCATTCGGGTCCATCCCACCATTGTGGATTTGGATGCCTTTCTGGCAGAAGGGGAGCGGTGATTCCGCTCTGTGGAGCGGTAACGAGTCCTGTATCCGATGAGTGGTTAAGTGATCGAGGACGGAAACTGAACCAGTTACTACGTCCGTGATGTGTGGCGCGAAAATCCAAACGTTGCCAGGATGGACGTACTTGCATTCAGCCAATACGTTGAACACTGACCAGTATCCGCCCTTTCTACGACTGAGAAGGTCAAAAGCAAACAGGTCCACTGAGAACTCCGTCTGTTGGCCAGACTCATTCTGGCGATTGTACGTGTACTCACCGCTTGGATACATCCTGCAACCAGCCAGTACCTCCGAGGCCACAAGCTCTAAGGGCAAGCTGCTTTTGAGCAGCGAGTCCTTCCACTTATTGGGTTCATCAGATTGGCTCATGCGTTCGGGAGGCACATAACAGATAGCCGCTCACCCGCGGTACGCGATGCGCCGTCGGCGAGCGAGGCGGTAGAGTAGCGCCGACGGCCGGGCGAGCAAAGAGGAAGAGTGCCGTCGGCGTGCAGCGGCAGGTTATGCGTACAGCTTACGAGACGACGACTGGCCGGGGACCATCAAAAAAGATTCCTTGCAAGTCTCCTGATTCACCAAAGAGGACAACACGACTGTGGTCAATCCACAAGGCGCAAGTGTTTCCGCAGTAGTGAAACCACCGCAGGTCCATCTCTACCACGTAGACATCCGAGAACGACTCGGGAGGAAACGGCTCACCCGTTCTAGGATCTTCTCCCTCGACCGTGTATTCATCCTGAAACGACACGACTGCGTTGTACTCAAACTCTGCTGTTGTGAATGCTCGGGTGCCGCCGCCCGCTTCGAGTGAATTGATCAGGCCCGCGTAGTAGTCCACGGCCTCGCCTGTGATCGCATAGGGGAGGCGGACACCGTCGGCCGCGTAGTAGTACCAGTACCCCCTATTAGGGATTTGAGAAGGGTCTCTCACTACCGCTAGCACACTATCCCGAGGTGGATACGTGGCCTCGGCCGCCGTGATGAGCGAAGCCTCGAAGTCGCTTCCAGATTCTCTTGTGACTGACTGCTTGTAAGAACGCTCGACGTCAGATCCGAAGTCGCACCCAACGAGTGCGGCGACAAGCGCAGTTGAGAGAACCAGTGAAGCAATCCTCATGACTGATGTGTGACGGGCTGTACGCATAACAGATGGCCGCTCAGCCGCAACGGGTCACGACCGCGAACGGTGGGGAGAGCAACGTAGACGCCGAAGCCCAAACGAAACAAGAGCGATGGCGCCCGTTGTCGGCCTGCAGCGGCGAGTTATACAGCGCCGCCTTTGGCCGAAGCGCCGAGTAGATCCCGGTCTGCATCAAAGCCTTCAAAGGCGAGAGCCGCCGCCGATAGTCCAATGGACTCAGCCTGCTGTTCCATCAGTGAAGCGATCTCGTAGTAAGCCATCGCCCGGCCAGACTCGAACGGATTGTCGGTTGACTCCGGCGTTTGCTGCCACAGTTCCTCGGCCTTCTCTCGGATGATGTAGCCGAGGTCTCGCAGATAGAGCTGGGCGGTTTGCTCAGTCTTGTTTGCCATGACGACTGAGGGTGAGACGAAGGGCGCTGTATAACAGATGGCCGCTCAGCCGCGAGAGGCTGAGGCACGGAAGGTTCAGGCGAGCAACGTACGCGCGATGCCCCGCCAAAGCCAAGAACGCTGGCGCCTATCGTCGGCCTGCAGCGGTGAGTTATACAGCCCGTGCTGGATCTTTTGCTTGCTCCCATGCCTCTTTGAGCACTATTTGAGAAGAGCTGACAAGGCTGGACAAAGCTTCTGGCAACCTTCCTTCGCTGATCTTGTCCTGCGAACTGGCGACGGCAACGAGTGACTCAACTGACCTCGCTAGTGCGGCATGATCCGATTGCTCTGGATTGAGCAGCAAGCGAATCTCGTATCGAAGAGCATTCAGTTTTGAGAACTCAGAGTGCCAGCGCTTTAAGTCTATTTCGCCATCAGTCATGCTGACGGAAGCAATTGCGTTTGCGGACGCCAAAAATCGTGCGAGCACATCTCGTAGGTCATCGCTCCATTTCTGACGGCTTGCCGAGACCACGGTCGACAGAAATTGAAGCCTTGCAGTCCGAGAAGTAACTAGCGAACCAATGACAACCCCAGCGATGCTTGTCAGCGCGCCAACAGAGGCGGCAATCAGGACTGCTTCTTCCGGAGTCATTGCAAGTGTCGAAGGCTGTATAACAGAGGGCCGCTCAACCGCCCTGGGCTGAGGGCTGGCGGGTTGTACGGAGCGCAGGATACGCCGACGGCCGGGGGAACCGAAAGAGCTGGCGCCTAGGGTCGGCTTGCAGCGGCAGGTTATACCGCGCGGCCTACTTCGTGAAGTACGGCGTGCTAAGACGTACGAGTTGATCAAGCGACTTGTCGTGGAGTTTGGATGCGTCGAACGGCACCACTCTGGCAGCCGCAACGTGACCGAGCATCGTTCGCAGCGCCGCCGCCAGTTCGTCGGACCGGTCCTCGGGCGGCTCGGGTAGCGATAGCTTGCCGCCGTAGTTGGAGCGGTAAGCGGGCCGAAGGTCGAGGAGCCGCCCGGCCGCATCATAGGCGGTGTAGACGCCCGCCTCGATGTCCACCCGCTCGACGTAGCGTTCGGCATCTACGACCGTTCGGAAGATGACCGCGCCACCGTCGCCGTCCAGCACAACGGGCTCTTGAATCTCATGTTCGAGCATGGCAGGAGCGCGGTATAACAGACAGCCGCTCAGCCGCAGCACCCGGACTGAATGCTCTGGCGAGCGGTGCGTGAGAATAGCCGCCGCCGGCGGGGCGAGCAAAACGCTCTCCAGTGCTGTCGGCCTGCAGCGGCAGGTTATACAGCCGGACGTTTGGGGACGAGAGCAAACAGCGCAAGAGCCACCCCGACCACTAGCCCGATTCCGAGTGGATACCACATCCGATGCCACGCTTGCGTGACAAGGTGAAATGGAAGATCGCCAGCGCCCACCACTGCACCGAGCACTGTCACGCTTGCACCGTAGGACCCGGCGGCCCCGACTAAGAATGCAGTGACCACACCGACAAATCCGGATCGAATGCGATCCGCACCAGGACGCCGCGAGACAACGACTGTGACAGCCCCGATGACGAGCGGCCCAACGAGCCCGGCTATCCAGACGGCATTCTCGAACAGAACCTGCTGCTGGATGGTGTTCACGAGCGCGAGGCTGTATAACAAATAGCCGCTCACCCGCGGCACGGAATGCGCCATCGGCGAGCGGGGCGGTAGAGTAGCTGACGGTGGCAGATCAAAGCAAAAGCGTCAGAGTGCCGTCGGCGTGCAGCGGCAGGTTATGTGGCCGGGAAATTAGGATTCAAGCAGCGCTGTACGAGTTGCTAGACGCGTATAAGAAGCGGCCGGCGGCGTCTATTTGGCGAGAGTTTACCTCTTGGACCATTGCCTGATTGGCAGGCACTTGCGACGGAAGCGGATCTCTCTGACTTAGCAGACAAGTACGCCTGCCAAGAGGAACGACCACCTCGGGGTCCATTGAAGGCAAACCGACGACTGGGTTGTCGCCGCAAATAAAGTCTGATGCGCCTGGCTCAGCAACAAGCAGCGACCAGCTCCGATCACTCATGAACAGCCGTGCTGCCGCCACGTGCTTCCCGAGCCCGCTGACATACTGCGTGCTTGACACCGAGTGGTTGATGCCAGTTCGAGCAATCTCTCCAAGCCGCTTAGGCGTCACGCTTCCTAGCACAGGCACTCCGTCTCGTCTGTACTCAGCCTGCACAGCTTCGAGCGTTTCAGAACTGGTTGGGGTCATCTGCGCCATGAACTTCAAGACCTGACTCTGAGCACTGGACAATGCTCTACGACGAGCAGGATTATTCGCTTGTAGAAGCGCTACGTAGGTGAGCAAGACCTGCCAATCGTCTCCGCTTGGAAGCAGGTAGTTGGTGTTGACTTTGCGTACGACGACAGCGGCAGCGTTCTCAATCTTGCCGCCTATAAGCTCCTCAATGGCTTCCACCCCGACGCCTGCCACACCCCGAACAGCATTGTATCCGTTCTCGCCACCCACATTTTCTGCCAAGGTTGTTCGGCTCTCCTTCTGAATGAGGTCGTGAATCCAGATCCGGCTTTTTCGCCTCCGAGAAACAGGTTTTGCTGAGAACTCGGCTAAGTGGAAGGCAGATATATAGTGGTGATATGGCATCAGTCTAAGTCTTACTTCTCAGTCGAACTAGATGTGAGGCCACATAACAGATGGCCGCTCAGCCGCGGCACCCGAGATGGCGTCGCCGACGAGCGGGGCGATAGAATAACCGCCGACGGCAGATCAACGCGCAAACGCTAGTCAGTGCCGTCGGCCTGCAGCGGCGAGTTATACCGCAAGTGCTGGCGACCGAACCCATTTCTCTTTCCCACCGAGGCTGCGCGGATGCCGACGGCGTCGCCTACGCGCTGCGGGGCACAACCTCTCGCGCCGTCGGCGAGCCAGACTTCCAGAGCGCCGACGGCGACCGCAAGCGCAGACGGCTCGCTAGGTGATCCGTCCAGGTTGGCGCCGCCGAGCCCAGCGCTTGCGGTATAACAGTTGGCCGCTCACCCGCGGCACCCTAGCGGGATGCTCTGGTGAGCGGTGACGGCAGAATAGCTGCTGGTGACCGGGCGAGCGAAACGTTGAACAGTGCCGTCGGCGTGCAGCGGCGGGTTATGTGTATGGCTCAGAGAGGACGCAGTGGCCAGTCGCTAATGTCGCGTGGTGTGTGGATAAGCGAATCGCCAAGGTCGCGCGGTATGTGGATAAGCGAATTGCCTATACCTCTTCTTATATTCAGCATTCCATCATCTCTGAGGGATAAAAAGCTCATACCGAATCTGCGTTCGCGAAATCGGAAAACAAGCGGAACGAAGTACAGAACGCTGTCTAAGTCTGTGATGCCTTTGACATATATATAGTTACCGTGACAGGTGAACTCACCTCTGCCATTTGGTGGTCGGTCGCTCTTAGGTCGATCGTCCTCATGCAGCAGGATCGAGAAGCGGCCCTTGGTGGAGGATTCGATGTACTCTGGTGAGAGTGTTGCAGCTAACCACCCCCCTCTGGATTGAACAATTAGAGGTCCTTCGGGCACGAGTCGCAGAGTGGCCCCGGCGTAGTTGTCGCGCGTCCATTCTTCGTTTCCACAGGTCTCACTACCGCAACCGGCAGCTACGAAAATCAGAGACGCAACAAGCAGGCGGAGCATTCCGTGAATACACATAACAGATAGCCGCTCACCCGCGGCACGGGACACGCCGTCGGCGAGCTGGGCGGTAGAGTAGCCGACGGCGGCCGTTCAGCGCAAACACTGGCGAGTGCCGTCGGCGTGCAGCGGCAGGTTAGGCAGATTCCTTATGCTGATGTAGCACCCGCCTGAGTTCTGCAATTGACATGAGTGGGCGGCTCCGGTGAAGCATACGGTGGCAGTTGGCGCACACGATAGCGAGGTCGCTCAGTTTGGTGCTCTGCCCCTCTTTCAAATCAGCGACCGGAACAGTGTGATGACACTCTACAAAACCGTTTCCTAGACTCCCATAAACCGACTGAAAGTCGAAGGCGCACGCCTCACAAATCAGGCGTCCGGTTTCGTTCAGTACACGCCCCTTCTTCCGTCTGACGGCCGAGCGATTACGCTCGCGCTGTTTGTGAACGCGGGTCAGGATGCGGCCTTCTGGAAACTCCTCGTCCTCTGGCGTTCCGTAAGGTTTTGGCGGTTCCGCTGTCTTACGGTTCGACCTGATCGCTTCTGCAAGACTGCGTAGCCGAAAAGGCGCTCCGCCAAGCTCATCCCAAATTTCCCGTTCGAGCCGGCTACCACGCGACAAGCCTACACCGTCATACTCAGGGTCAACAGCGAGGAAGTTGCCCAACTTCATCGAGACCCCTGCCGGGTTACGAAACTCTGCCTCGCGCAATTCTGGCGAGTGAATCGGCAGAGTGTTGAGCAACCTACTCAGCTCCACAACCTTCGGGTGACTCGCATCAAGCTGCTGGCTTCCCTCTCTCATATAGAGATCCAACGCAAGTATGACTTCGTCTCTCGTCCAGTTTGGGTTTCGAGCCATGCGGTGTGGGGAATCTGCCTAACAGATGGCCGCTCACCCGCGGCACCGACGGTGCCCGGCCGAGGCGGCGCGCTATGCTAACCGCCGGCGGCCGAACGAAGCAAGGCGGAAGCGTGCCGTCGGCGTGCAGCGGCAGGTTATGTGGACGCCGTTGGAAATGTTCTGAAAGCCGGTTGGCTATTCTATGCAGTTGATAGTCACAACCAAGTTAGACTCTGAGGAGTCCTAGCACTCAGAAACACTTCTCTACTCAATATGGAGTCAGACACCCTAATCGGACTGAAGTTCGTAATTGCTGTCGCGGTCGGCCTCTTGGGCATGTTTGCGGCCAGTTCGCTGATCAACAAGGTCGCATTTGGCGTTATCGCTACAGTAGGCCTCATTGGCCTCGTAGCCTTAGCTAATTCTAAGTAGAGAGACCGTTGACGAGGGCGCGGCCATCAGCGCCATAGACGTGTGAGTCCACATAACAGATGGCCGCTCACCCGCGACGCAGGGAACGGTGGGCCGAGCAACGTAGACGCCGACGGCCACTCAGTGCA
>JAULKR010207873.1:0-16290 GCA_032356305.1 Prasiola linearis | reverse complement strand
CGACATAGGCCGTCGGTACGGCGTCCGGGTTGCGGCGCGGCGCGTGGCCGACGCGTCGCTCGCGCTGCTCGCGGTGCATGATCTGCTCGGTGCACGCCCAGTCGGCGGTCGGGTCACACGCGAGTGCCAAAAGGTTGGCCTCGAAGCCGGGCTCCAGCGCGCCGACCTGGCGATTCGGAAACACCATGCGCGGCGTGGTCACCGCCCACGCGTGGAGCGCCTCGGCAGGCGTCAGGCCTCCGGTCCCGACGGCGTACGCCACGTCGTCCCACGCCCACACCCCGCCCGCGTCCGCGCCGACGGCGAGCGCGACGCCGGCGGCCTGCAAGCGCTGGAGCCGGTCGCGGTGAGACGCGCGAACCCGGGCGAGCGTGGCGCTGTCGGGCCGCATCGATGCCGGCAGGTAGCGCGCGGTGAGCGGGCCGCGCGCCAGCGTGGGCGTCACCGGCACGCCGGAGGCGGCGAGCCGCGCGACGAGCGCGTCGGACAGTGCGAACGGCGAGGCGAGCGCGTCGTCGCTCATCTCGCTGTAGCCGGGCAGGTGCGCGAGCGCGTCCACGCCGGCGTCCAGCGCCGCGGCCAAGTCGGCGGCCGTCTCCACGTGGGCAATCACCCGGACGCCGTCGGCGTGGGCGCGGCGCGTGATCTCGGCCACGACGGCGGGCGACAGGCCGCGCGGCGCGTCTGGCGTGCCATCGGTCCACTCCTGGCTGTTGCTGAGAAACACCTTGACCACGTCCGAACGCTGCGCGCGGACGCGCGGCCAGACCGCGTCCAGGTCGGCTACGGTGGCGGCGAGGTGGTAGGCGTCGCCCTCACGCAGCCGGCCCGCCCGGATCTCGTCGCCGCGCGCGCCGAACGCGTCCCACGGCTGGAGCCCGAGCGCGCGTGCCTCGTAGGCCGTCATCGGGTGCGCGCCGGGCGCGGTGATGCCGGCCACCGCGTACGCCAGGTCGACCGTCGCGCTCAGCCCGCGCACCGAACCGCGCTCGCTCGCCGGGACGTGCGGGTTCAGGGCCGAGAGCACGCCGCGCGCCACGAGCAGGCTGTCGTGCGTGGAGAACGCGCCCGCATCGCTGAACGCGTGCAGGTGGGCGTCGGCGAAGGGCGGGACCACGAAGGCGTCGCCGAGCCGGACCACGCGCAGCGCGCCGCCGGGCCGCTCGGCCGTGAACGCGCCGTCGGCGGCCCACGTCGTGTCGCGCGGGGCGAAGGCGGCGCCCCCTGCCTCCGTGGGTGCGGGTTCGAGCCAGCGCCCGCCGACGTAGGCCGTTTGCGCCGCCGTCGGGGCAGCGAGGAGCAGAGCGGCGGCGAGGAGGCGGAGCATGGCGGTCGGCGAGAGACCGCGGACGCTACCGCGCCGCCGCCGCCGGGCGGGCCTCCGACCGGCAGGCCGCGGCCAGCGCCGACGAACGGCCGCGCCGACCTACAACTGGTAGTGGCTGCGGACCTTCTTCTGGGCCGCCTCGATGGCCTGGAACGTCTCTTTGAGCAGGTTCTGCTGGCTCTTGTGGAGCACGTCCGGGTCCACGCGGTCGGAGGGCGTCTCGCCGCGCTCGGCGGCCTGCATCTGGGCGCGCAGCGTGAAGTCCGTCAGCGTGCCGAAGGCGGGCACGAGCGCGCGCGCCGTGGCGGCGAGCGGATGGTCCGAGGCGGCGACGTGGCGCAGGCGCGCGAACGTGTTGGAGGGTTCGAGGAACCCGGTCTCCATCGCCAGAGCCCGGGCCATGTGGACGACCGGCATCATGCCGCGGGCGCGCAGGTCGAGGCCCATTTTTCCATCGACCTCGTCCACGTCGAAGCGGCCGAAGGTGCTGAGCGGCATCGCGACGCGCGTGCCTTCGCGGGCGAAGACGGCCGAGAGACGTGTGTTCGGCAGGCGCTCGGCCAGCGTCTGGCGGAGCGAATCGGCCAGCGCGCCGTCGCCTGCGAGCGCGCGGACGTCGAAGCAGATGGATGCCGCCGCGGTGTCGGCGGCGCTCTCGGCGCCGGCCCAGGCGGTGTACGCGGCCTGCCACTGCGCGAGCGGCTGGCAGAAAGCCGGGTTCGAGGCCGTGATGACGTTCTCGGGCTCGGCGTAGCCGCACGTCTTCATGGCGCCCGTGATGCGCTCGGCGAGCGCCTGGTAATACTCCGCGGCGCGGTCGGCGTCGCCGCCATCGGCGTAGACGAGGCCGTTGTCCTGCCACGCTTGCAGCACCGACTCGTTGCGGCCCGACGCGCCGAAGGTGAGCCACGCCCACGGTCCGTCCACCACGTCGTCGCCGCGCTCGGCACGCAGCGCGGCCTCGGCCAGTTCGATGAGCCGCATTTTGAGCTGATCGTCCACCTCCGTTACCACGCCGAGCAGGTCCTCGGAATGCACGCCCTGGTGGTAGAGGCGGTAGAGGCGGCGGTTGGAGTCGGCGCGGAGCGCGGCCATCTCCGGAATCGACTGCGCGCGTTCGAGGCGCTCGGTCGTGGCCACCGGGTCCAGGCCGCGGTAGTGGTTCACCTGCTCCGAGGTGAGCAGGCCGAGCAGGCTGCCGTCGGCGTTGAGCACCACGATGCGGCGCACACGGTGCTCCATCATGGTCCGCACGGCGTCGAACAGGCGGGCTGTGGCGGGCAGCGCGATGGGCGGCCGGTCCACCAGGCTCATCACCGGCGCCTGTGCGTCGCCGCCGACGGCCACCACGCGTTCGACCAGGTCGCCCTCGGTCACCACGCCGACGGGCGCGCCATCCTTGACCACCACGACGGAGTCGGTGTCGGTCGAGGCCATCGCTTTGGCGGCGTCCTGGACTGTCGCCAGAGCGTCTACGGTCGGCGCGTCGGCGCGGAGCACGCGCGCGAGTGTGGTGTCGAAGAGCAGGAACGCGCCCGAGGCGTCGATGTCGTCGTCGATGGAACTGACGTAGCGCTTGACCTCGTCGTCGAAGAAGGCCCGGAACGCGTCGTGCTCCTCGACCAGCCGGTCGAAGGTTTCCGACGAGAGCAGTGCACACGAGGTCCGCTCCACGGCGCGTGCTTCGTAGGGCAGCGCGCCGCCCTGGAGCAAGCCGTACGAGCCGAACTGCGCGCCCTCGCCCACCAGGTCTACGGTTCGGTCCGCCTCCACGTCCGTCAGCCGCACGATACCGGACTCGACGAGGTAGAGCGCCCGGTGGATGTCTTCGCCCTGCTGCAGGATGATCTCGCCGGGCGGGTAAAACTCCATCGTCATCTGCTGGAGCAACTCGGTGCGCTCGGCTTCGGGCAGCAGCGAAAACGGCTCGTGGGTCGCGAGGAGGTCAGCGATTCGCTCGAAGATGGGCGACATGCGGGGCGGGGCAGGAGAGGACTTCTAGGACGCAGCGCGCCGGGTGGGGATCCGCTTCGGGAGGAGCGCCGGAATTCGAGAAGGCGAGAGTGAAGGAGCGAGGTGCGTGCCGCGAGTTCGCACGTCGGCGTGACCGCGCTCTTTCCTTCCTCTCCTCCTTCTTATCCCCCATTCTCCCGCAACTGCTCCGGCGCCACGGCGCGCGTCGCTCGGGCCGGCACGCCGAGCGACACCTGCTCGCCGACGGCGTCGCGTGTGAGCACCGCGCCCGCGCCCACAACGGCCTCCGACGGCACCTCGCGTCCGGGGAGCAGGATCGCGCCGACGCCCAGGCGCGCCCGCGTCCGCACCGTCGGTCCGCCGAAAGCGGACTTCCGGGCTTCCGTGCGGCCCATAAACGCGTCGTTGCTGGTCAGCACGCCCGGCGCCACGAACACGTCGTCCTCGATGGTGGAGTAGGCGCACACGTAGGCGTTCGTCTCCAGCTTGACCCGCGCGCCGACGGCGCAGTCGTTCTCGATGGCGACGCCGCGGCCCACGATGGTCTCCTCGCCGACGTTGACGCGCTCGCGCACCGTCGCGTAGTCCGCTACCAGAACGCGCGCGGCCAACGTCGCGCCGCGGTACACGACCGCACCCGTCCCGACGATGGCGTCCTCGCCCACAACGGCCGCCGGCAACTCGGCGGCGGAGGTCGTGGCGCTGCGGGCTGCTCGCATCGGTCGCTTGCCGATCACTGCGTGGTCGTCCACGCGGACGCCGTCGGCGATCCGGGAGCCGTCGTGCAGCACCACGTGGTGCCCCACGCGGCAGCCTGCACCGACAGTGACGCCAGCCTCGACCACGCAAAAGTGGCCGATCTCAGCGGTGGCGTGGACCATGGCGAGGGGGGAGACCTGGGCGGTGGGGGCGATGGGCATGGCGAGGGCGTGTCGGGGATCGGGCCGCGGGCGCGCGGCGTAGCTTCGCGCCAAGCTACCCGACCCCGCCGCCGATGTCTGTCCTCCCGCTCCTCGCCCCGTCCACCGGCACCGACCTGACGGGTCTCATCTGGATGCCCATCGCGGCCGTGCTGATTCCCATCGTGGTGCTGGTCGTGATCTGGGTGCTCGGCAGCCGCAACGCGGTCTGATGGTCGCCACCGCCACCTTCGAGACCTCGGACTGGGAGCAGGAGACCTATGACGATCCCGCCGCCGGCCCCGACCTGTCGCGGGCGTCGCTGAACAAGACCTACGCCGGGGATCTCGTCGGTACGAGCACGGCGCACGCGCTCTTCTGCGGCATGGCGTCGCCGGGCGACGGCGCGGGCTACGTGGTCTCGGAGCGAGTCATCGGCGCGTTGCTCGGCCGCGAGGGCAGCTTCGTGATGCAGCACGGCGGCCTGATGGGCGCCGGCATCCCGCCGACGACGTTCGGCTCCATCGTGCCCGGATCCGGCACGGGCGCCCTCACCGGCCTCAGCGGCACCGTAGAGCTCGGCCGCGACGCCGACGGCGGCCACACGGCCGTGCTAACCGTAGAGATTCCCACCGAAGGCTGATCGAAAGAGTGGATCCAGACATTCGCCTGAGTGACCGCATCCCGTTTCGTGGAGTCGACTGGCGGGAGGTGCCGGATGCGCCCGGCGTGTATGTGATCTACGAGCGAGAGGAGGTGCTCTACGTCGGGATGGCGGGGCGGAACGGAAAGGGCTCACTCCGAAACCGTGTGTCCGCCCAGGCGAGCGGTCAGGTGGTCAACATGTTCGCGCAGTATCTCTACTTCGATCGGGTGCAGTTCGAGTCCGAAGGACGAATCCGCCACCCTAGGGCCGCCAAGGAGGCATGCCGACGCTACATCCTGGATCGGTGTGGGTTCGCCTACCGCATAACTGCCGATGCTGCGGAAGCGCGTGCCATCGAGAAACGGTTGCGGCGGGAACTCGCGCCGGCGTTCAACAGCCTGTGACGGATACGCTGAGTGTCGGCGCGCGCCGAGGTCGAAACAGAGACGCGCCCCGCCGGCCGAAGCCAGCGGGGCGCGCTCGTGCCTACGAGTGGCGCGCGATCAGCCGCCCTCGGCGTCGGCGGTGTCCATCTCGCGGAGGTAGTGATCGGCCCACGAGGCCCAGCTGCCCGTTTTGGCGTTCTCGAAGGCTGCACGCGCGGCGTCCGTGTTGCCGGCTCCGCGCTGCACGAGTCCGAGCTGGATGAAGTACGCCGAGCGGTCCGGCTGGCCTTCCGAGGCCGCGACGGAGGTCTCCGCGTAAGGCACCGCCTCGGCGAACTGTCCGAGCGTCAGATACGCCTTGGCGTAGTAAAACGCGAGGCCCGTGGAGTCCACGCCGCCGCCCTTGGCGACGTCGAGAAGGCCGAGCGCTTCGCGCGCCTGCGCCTCCGAGACGGGGTCGTTCTGGAGAAGCTGCGCCGAGCGCGTCACGGCGTTCGAGATGGCGTCGGCGGAGGCCTGCGCGGACGCGGCCTGCTCCTGACGCTCCATCATGTCCGCGAGCTGGGTGCGGGCGTTGCGGACCACCTCCGGCTTGTCGGCGGCGGTTCCGAGCGCGATCGCCTGGTCGAACGCCTCCTGGGCGTCCGTGGTGCGGCCGAGGGCGACGAGCGCCTGGGCACGGCCGAGCGCCGGGAACGAGTACTCGGGGTTGTTCAGGAGCGCCTCATCGTATTTCTCGATGGCGCCCGTGAAGTCCGACTCTGCGAGCCGCTCGTTGCCTTCTGCGTACAGCTCGCGAGCCTTCTCGGGGCTGGGCACGAAGACGGGCTCGGCCATGGTGGTGTCCGCCATGACCGTGTCGGCCATCACGGGAGCGGGGTCGGGGACCTGCTCGGTGGGGGTGTCCTGAGCGAAAGCCGGGGCGGCGACGAGTGCCGCGGCGGCGAAGAGGGAGAGGCGAAGCATGAGGGTCGGGTGGGTGAATACCGGGAAGGGAACGTACAGAGACTGTGCCGCACCGAAAACGGGGCCGGGAGGGCCATTCGTACGCCCTACCGTGTCTGCGGCTGTCTAACGGAGTGGGCGCGGCGGGGTCGGCAGGCTACAATCAGGAGGTCAGGCGACGGCCGAGCGGGTCCGTGCGCGGTCCGTTAGACGCACGACGAGCGCGAGCGCGAGCGGGATCCCGGCCGTCGGCAGATCCTGCGGCATCCACGACCACGCGAGCACGACGAGCAGGGTCACGATCGCGGCGAGACCGGCGTAGAGGCGGAGCTTGTGGCTGCGGCGGGCACGGCGCCGCAGCATGGCCGCGGCGGCGCCGAGGTGCGTCGGCCAGAGCCAGGCCAGCGTCCAGTTCGGCCCGATCACCGTGTGGTCGGTCGCCACCCAGAGCAGCAGAATGACGGTCCCCGCCAGCCCGGCGATGCCGAACAGCGCGGCGTCGAAGAGGCGCGCCAGCCGTCGGCGACGGCGTAGGAGGGTCACGAGCGTGGCGAGCGCGAGGATGAGGAGCATCACCGCGAGGGGCCACGCCCGGCCGGGCGCCGACGGCACGTAGCCGGGAACCCGCAGGATGGTGTCACGCGCCGCCACCAGGGGACGCCCGCCGACGGTCGCCGCGTCGAAGGCGTCGGCGAGGTGGTCGGGCAGGAACGTTTGCTCGCGCGGCATCGCGAGCCTATCCACCGGCGCGCCGAGCGCGAGGTCGATGCCGAAGTCCACGAACGGCACCGGCTGCTGATACGGCTCGAGCATCTCGCGGAACGTGGGCGTGTCGGCATCCTGCCACGGATCCCCCGCGAGCGTGAGCCGCGGCTGCCCGCTCTCCACGAGCGCCGCGTCCAGGATGTCTACGAGGCGCGTGGAGCAGTTGTCACGGACGAAGTCGTAGCGGTAGGCGCGGTTCTCGGGGCGTGCGTTCTCCTCGAGCAGGCGGTAGAGAGCCCGGACGGTCTCGGGGCGCAACGTGAGGCGCTGCTCGGTGATGGGCCGCTCGAGGAACGCGTACTTGGCGATCTCCTCGCCCATCGGCGCCGTGTCGAGGATGTAGTCGAGCTGGCCGCGCATGAAGCGGAGCATGAAGCCCGGCTGCTCGAAGTCGAACGTGCCGTAGTTGTAGGTCCAGTCGAGGCCCGTCGCGGGGTCCGTGATGCGGAAGGCGCTGTGGCCGTAGAGGCTGTACACCTCGCGCCCGGGCGACATGGTCAGCAGCGACACCACCGCGGCGTCGGAGAGGCTGCCGTCGAGTTGCGCAACCGATACGTCTGTGAGCGTGTCTCCGTCGGCGATCTGGCGCGTGTCGCCGGCGCGCGGCGCCGTCGGCGCCTGGGCGAACCCCGCGGGCGAGGCCATCGCGGTGAAGAGCAAGAGGGCGAGCAGGCGCATCCCGAAACCTAGCCCTGTCGGCGGCGCTCTCGTCGAATCTGCCCGGCAGCGCCCACGGCGCGCCTAGTTTCGGGTATACCCCGAGCCGCATGACCCGAAAAGAGAAGACGCGCATCGTGCTGGACCGCCTGGCCGAGCGCATCCCGCGCGCCGAAACCGAACTGGACTTCGGAAGCCCGTTCCAACTCCTGATCGCCGTCATCCTGTCGGCCCAGTGCACGGACAAGCGCGTCAACCAGACCACGCCCGCGCTCTTCGAGGCGTACCCGACGGCTGCAGCGATGGCGCGCGCCGACGCGGAGCAGATCTTTCCCTACATCCGCTCCATCTCGTACCCGAACAACAAAGCCAAAGCGCTCGCCAAGACCGCCCGGATGTTGGTGGACGACTTCGGTGGCGAGGTGCCTCGCGCGCACGGGGACCTCACGAAGCTGGCCGGCGTCGGCCGCAAGACGGCGAACGTGGTCCAGGCCGTCGCCTTCGGCGAGGCCGCCATCGCCGTCGACACGCACGTCTTCCGCGTCGCCAACCGCATCGGCATCGTGAACGACAAGCCCACGCCGACGGCCGTGGAGAAGGCGCTCCAGCGCGTCATCCCGCGCAACGCGTGGGGCGACGCGCACCACCTGCTCATCCTGCACGGGCGGTACACCTGCGAAGCACGCACGCCGAAATGCGACGCCTGCCCGGTCACGGACCTCTGCGACTACTTCGCCGAGCTGGAGCGCCTGCCGCCGCCCATTCCCGGGCTCGACGCGAAGAAGGGCAAGTACTTCTGCAAGACGACCGGCCGCTACTTCGACACGCCCATCTTCCATACCGACCGTCGCGGCACGGAGCAGATCGCCGACCCCGTCTCGGGCTCCATGAACTGCTACCACGCCCGCACCGGCGAGACGACCAAGCGCCCGAAAGACTATCGCATCTAGGCTCGCTGCGCTCGTGGGACTGGGGAAGGGGCTCACTGCGCTCGCGGGACCAGGGGTTGGAATGCATCCGAGCACAGCGGCACCGACGGCGGCATTTTCAGTCCCCAGTCCCCAGTCCCCAGTCCCCAGTCCCCAGTCCCCAGTCCCCAGTCCCCAGTCCCCAGTCCCATGCCCGAACTCGTCGTCATCGCTGCCGTGTCTGAGGCCGACCGCCTGATCGGCGACGGGCTGGAGCTGCCGTGGCATCTGCCGGCTGACCTCAAACGGTTCAAAGCACTCACCGTAGGGCATCCGTTGCTGATGGGCCGGCGCACGTTCGAGAGCCTGGTGCATCAGTTCGGCGGGCCGCTCCCGAACCGCGAAAACGTGGTCCTGACACGCGACGCCGTCCGAGGCGCCGCGCTCGCTGCGGCGCACGGCGTCACCGTGGCCGCCTCGCTGGACGAGGCGATGGAACGCCTCGCCGACGCCGAGACGGTGTTCGTGGGCGGCGGCGCCGGCGTGTACGGCTCCGTTCTGGGCGCCGACCCTGAACAGGGAGAAGGCGCACCGCCGCGTGCCGACCGCCTCGAGCTGACGATGGTGGAGGGTGGGCCGTTTTCGGGCGACACCTACTTCCCACCCTTCGAGCACCTCACCGACGCCGACGGCCCGTATCGCCTCCACGCTTCGGAGCGGCACCGGGCGGAAGATGGACGCCCCGCGTTTCGATTCGAGACCTACCTCCGGCAAAACCTTTTTGGCATACATTAAGCGGGCGAATTGTGCGGGCGATACGTAGGTCCCACCACACGGCCTCTCGTGTCTTCATCGTCGTCTCCTTCCGAGTCCGAGTTCACCTCGGACAGCGCAGTCCGAGCTTATCTCGTGATCGCCGTAGGGATGGTCCTTTCCGCGTCTGCGGTCAAGCAGCACATCGCTCCGGCGTTCGTCAACCCGGATGCGGCCCGATGGGCTCTCGCGGGGTTCGGAGGGCTGCTGCTCGCGTGGAGCTTGAAGGGCAGGTTGTCAGGCCGGATCGGCCGTCGCCTCGTGTACGCGTTCGCGGTAGCGGCCAGCGTGTGGGTCGCGTCGCTGCTGGTGCTCAACCGGTTCGACCCGGACGCGGCCGTGGGTTTCTTCGTGGTCGTCGTGGGGACGGGCGCCACGTTCGCTACACTCTTCGAGCGGCTCACCGCCACGGTCAGCTTTATGGGGCTCGCGCTGGCGACCGCCGTAGGTGCCGGTCTGGCGACTTCGGACCCCGTCTACAGTCCGGTCATGTTCGTGGGCTACGTCGCCGCCACGGCTGCCATCCTGCTCATCTCGACGCGCGTCCAGAAGCGGCTCACGAGTTCGCTCCGCGAGACGCGTCGCCTCTACGTCGGCGCCGAGGCGGCGGGCGGCATCGGCAGCTGGTCCGCAGACGTAGCGGGCGGCGAGACGTGGTGGTCCGACGGGCTCTGCGCGCTCGTGGGCGTGCCGCCGCTGGGAGGCTTGCCCGCGCCTCGCCTGCGCACGGTGATTCACCCGGACGACGTCGACCGAGCCATAGCAATCCGAAATGTGGTGGCCAGTGGAGACGTGGACGAGCACGCGTTTGCCGTGCGCTTCCTCGCCGCCGACGGCACCGAGCGGCCGGTCCGCGGCACCCTGCGCGCCGAGCGCGACGCCGACGGCGCCGTGGTGCGCGTGGCAGGCGTGGTCACCGACGTGACAGAACTGATCGCGCATGAGGCCGAACTCGTGGACGCGCGCGACCGCGCCGAGGCGGCGGCGCGCCTCAAGGCGGCTATCCTCGCCAACATGAGCCACGAGCTTCGCACGCCGCTGACGGCCGTGATCGGCTTCGCCGAGATCCTCGCCGAGGAAGCTGATCCCGACTCCCGCCCACTCGTCGAGCCGATCCTGACCGGCGGGCAGCGGCTGCTGGACACGCTCAACTCTGTACTGGACCTAGCACGCCTGGAGGCCGACGGCGACGCGCTCGAAGTGTGGCCCGTGGACCTCCGCGCGGCGGCGGCGGCGGCGTGCGCCGTCTACACCGACACGGCCGTTTCGAGTGGACTCGACCTCTGCCTCGACGGGCCGGACGCACCCGTACCAGCTCTCGCCGACGCGCCTGCACTGGGCCGCGTGCTGGACAACCTGCTCTCCAACGCCATCCGCTTCACCGATGTCGGCGGCGTCACCGTGCGGGCCTACTCCACATCCGGGCACGCGGTGCTAGAGGTGGCCGATACCGGCCGCGGCATGGCAGAAGCGTTCTGCCCGCGCGCCTTCGAAGCCTTCGTGCAGGAGTCCGACGGCGACGCCCGCAGCCACGAAGGTTCCGGCTTAGGGCTCACCATCGTGCATCGCCTGGTGGACGCGATGGGCGGCGAACTGACCATGGACAGCACGCTGGGCCTGGGCACGCGCGTCTGCGTCTCGCTTCCCGCCACCGACGCCGCGGCGCTGGGGGCGCCGCGGGAGGAGCACGCCTGGATCTCCCGCCGGCGGCTGGCTCCGCTCCTCGCCGAGGCACCCGCCGAATCTGAAACGGGCTACCGCAGACGCACGACGCGCTGAGACAGTACGGCGCCGTCGGCGCGGACTACGGCGTGATAAACGCCCGGCGCGAGGCGCGCGCCGTCGATGCGAAGCGTGAGCCTGCCGGCGCTCGCCGTGCCGTCGTGCAGGACCGCCACGCGGCGGCCGAGCGCGTCCACCAACTCGGCGCGGACATCCGTGGCCTCGGGGAGCGAGAGCGCGAGCTGCCCGGCGTCGCGGAACGGATGCGCCCCGGACAGGCGGAGCGACGGCGCGGACGCCGTCGGCGCGGCTTCGTCGTCCACGATGACGATCTCGGGGAAGAAGGCCCGGCGCACGAGCGTGGAGTCCAGCACGAACGGGTTGTCCTTGCCGCTCTGGAACTGCGCCACGCGCGACGAGCGCGCCTGATCCTCGGCCGTGATGGGATCGGCGTAGTGCCAGTCGTAGAGATCGTCCTGCTGCGCCTGCGTGAAGTAGCTCTGGGTCACCTGTCCATCCCAGATGGCACTCATGTAGAACAGCGCGCGCGCCGCGTTGCCCTTGTGGTCCTCGCGCGGCTCGAAACGGCTGTTGTTTCGCAGTTCGCTGTACTCGTCGATGTTCGCTGTCGGGATGGACGACTGGTTGTAGGGCCGGTAGCCGCGCAGCCAGATATCGGT
This sequence comes from Prasiola linearis, assembly GCA_032356305.1. NCBI lineage: Eukaryota > Viridiplantae > Chlorophyta > Trebouxiophyceae > Prasiolales > Prasiolaceae > Prasiola > Prasiola linearis. The sequence goes on along the minus strand of JAULKR010207873.1, from coordinate 4,568 downwards.
CTCATTGTCCGGGATCTCGCCGAGGGCGAAATTGCCACGGCGGCTGTTGGCCTCTACCTGGGTGGGAAAGAGGTGGTGCATGTCCGAGCGCGGGCCGGGGTCGCCGGTGAGCGAGGACTGCGGCCAGGTGTGCTCCACGTTGAGGCCCGAGCCTCCGTTGAAGACGTCCTGGTTGGGGTTGTTGGCTGGCACGTTGTCCAACTCCACGAACCAGCCGGTGTAGACGCACACCACGCCGTCCACGCCGTTCACCGTCGTGCGGTCCACGACGTCCATCAGGAAGTCCTGCGAGCCGCTGTAGTTCGGCAGCGATGCCGGACGGTACGCGGTGCGGAGAGAGGCTCGCAGTTCAGCGCCGGACTGTCCGGGGAAGAGAACCTGCTGCGTCTGAGCAGCGGCCGGAACGGCGAGGACGGCGAGGAGGAGAGCGAAAGCGCGCATCGTGTCAGAGTCGGGAGGAGCCTCAGAATAGGACAGCAGTCGGACGGGCGCGATGCAGACGGCGGCGAATTTCCCTCCGAGGCGCGCTCAAAGACTTGAGCGTCCGGCTCTTCGGGGACTCCGGCCGCCGTCGGCGGAAACGTGCGCCGTCGGCGCGGAGTAGGGGCGCCGTGGATTCAACGACCTCGGCCCCCGACGCGCAGCCGGCGCCCAAGCGGCGCCTCTTCCGGCAGTTCGGCGCTGTCCTGTGGCCCTACCGCTGGGGCGTCGGCGCAGCGCTGGCGTTTACGCTCGCCGTGGCTTACCTCGGCCCGCTGCGCCCGCAGCTGGTGCAGCGCGCCGTGGACGACCACGTCATCCCGGGTGACGTGCCGGGCCTGCTCCGCATCGCCGGCCTGCTGGGTCTGGTGCTGCTCGCTGAGGGTGCGTTCAGCTTCCTGCTGGGCTACCTGACGCAGTGGATCGGGCAGAGCGCGCTGTTCGACCTCCGCACGCGCGTCTTCCGCTTCCTCGAGCGCCAGCGGCTCGCGTTCTTCGACGGACAGCCCATCGGGCGGCTCATCACGCGCGCCACCTCGGACATCGAGGCGCTCTCGGACCTGCTCTCGGCGAGCCTGGTCACGATGCTCGGCGACCTGGCGCGGCTCGTGTTCATCGGCGGCTTCATGCTGTCGCTGGACTTCGAACTGGGCATGGTGGCGCTGCTGGCGCTGCCGCCGATGATCGTGGTGACGGAGGTGTTTCGGCGCAAGATGCGCGAGGCCTACCGCGAGACCCGGACGCAGGTCGGGCGCCTGAACTCGTTTTTGCAGGAGCACGTGAGCGGGATGTCCGTCGTCCAGATCTTCGGCCGCGAGGTGGAGGAGCAGCGCCGCTTCGAGGACATCAACGACGCCCACCGAAAGGCGCACATCCAGACGGTGCTCTACTTCGCGCTGTTCTGGCCCGTCGTGAGCGTGATCGCAGACTTCGCCCTCGGCGGCGTGCTGTGGTTCGGCGGCACCCAGGCCATGCGCGATGCCGTGTCCGTCGGTACGCTGATCGCGTTCGTGCAGTACGTGCGGATGTTCTTCGAGCCGGTGCGCAACCTCTCGGACCAGTTCAACACGTTGCAGAGCGCCCTCGCCGCCGGCGAACGCATCTTCGACCTGCTGGACGACGATCAGTCACTCCCCGAGCCCGAGGCGCCGAAGCACTTCGCCGACGGCCGCGCGACGGGCCGCATCGTCTTCGAGAACGTGTGGTTCGCGTACGACCGGCTGCCGGCGCAAGAGGGAGCAGGCATGGGGCATGAGGGATCGGGAGGCGCGGCCTCGCTCGCCTCATCCCCCCTCCCTCATCCCTCATCCCTCCCCGACTGGAACTGGGTCTTGCGCGACGTGAGCTTCACCGCCGAGCCGGGCGAGACGCTCGCGCTCGTCGGGGCGACGGGGTCGGGCAAGACGACCATCTTGTCCCTGCTGCTGCGCTTCTACGAGCCGCAGCGCGGACGCATCACCGTGGACGGCATCGACATCCGCGACCTACCGGCGGCCGAGCTTCGGCGGCAGGTGGGCCTCGTGCTCCAGGACGTGTTTCTCTTCTCCGGCTCCATCGCCGAAAACGTCACCCTCGGCGACGCCTCGGTGCCGCAGGACAAGATCGAAGAGGCCGCGGCGCTCGTCGGCGCCGACCGCTTCATCGAGCGCTTGCCGGAGCGCTACGACGCGCCCGTCGGCGAGCGCGGGGCGACGCTGTCGCTGGGGCAGCGGCAGCTGCTCTCGTTCGTGCGAACGGTGCTCACCGACCCGGCCGTCCTCGTGCTGGACGAGGCCACGGCGTCCGTCGACACGCAGACCGAGGAACTGGTGCAGCACGCCGTAGACGTGTTGATGAAGGGCCGCACGGCCCTCGTGGTGGCGCATCGCCTGAGCACCATCCAGCACGCCGACACCATCCTGGTGCTGCACAAGGGCGTCGTGCGTGAGCGCGGATCGCACCAAGAACTGCTCGCCGCCGACGGCCTCTACCGCCGCCTCTACGAGCTACAGTATGCGGACCAAGAGAACGCCGCCGCCTGACACTGCATGCGCGTAGGATTCGGGCGCACACCGTATCGCTCCTGACTCCCGGTCGCCATGTTTCGCCGCGCCCTCTTCGACCGCTCTCGCCGCCCCAACGCCGAGGACACGTTTCGGTGGCGCGGCGAGAACGTGTCGCGCCTGGAGAACCTGTCGGACATCGTGTTCGCCCTCGCGATCTCGCTGCTCATCGCGAGGCCCGACGTGCCGCTGACATTCGCCGACCTGGTGGAGTTGCTCCAGGGCTTCGTGCCGCTTGCCGGCGGCTTCTTCATCATCCTGGTGGTGTGGCAGATGCACTACACGTTCTTCCGCCGCTACGACCTTTCCGACGGCCGCACGGTGAGCCTGAACGCGGTCCTGCTGTTCGTGGTGCTGCTGTTCGTCTACCCGCTGCGCTTCCTGGCCGATTTCCAGGCGAAGCTGCTCTTCGGTCGGTTCGAGTCCTGGGTGGAGGTGTCCCAAGTGGTCACACTCACCGAACTGCCATGGCTCCAGGTGGTGTACTCCGGCGGCTACGCGGCCGTCTTCGCCGTCTTCGCGCTGCTCTACCGTCACGCGGCGCAGTGCGCCGACGACCTCGATCTGAGCCCGGCCGAGCGAGTCCTGACCGATGAACGCATCGCGCTGTCGGCGGTGCACGTCGGCATCGGCGTGGTCGCCATCGTGCTCGGTTTCGGGCTGCCGGCTCTCTGGAAGCCGATGTCGTGGATCGCCTACGTCCTGATCTGGCCGATGCTGGTCCTGGTGCGGCGCCCATTCCGTCGTCGGTTGGCGGTGTTGACAAACGAGCAGGCCTGATGTATCGTTGATCGACGATCATCGATTGATTGTCGCTTGTTCCATCTTCCCGGTTTCACCATGTCCTTTTTCAAGCCCCGACTCCGCATCTGCTCCTGCTGCGACTGCTGCCCCGACTGTGGCTGCTCCGACGAGTGCTGCGGCGGAAGCTGCTGCACCGACAGCTAGTTCGACGCGGGGGTGAGCGGGGTACCCGCTCGCCCTCGCTCAGACGTTTCCGCGCTCGGCGTCGCCGAGCGGAAGGCGAAGCGTGAATCGGGCGCCGGCGCCCGGCGCGCTCTCGGCGGTGAGCGTGCCGCCGTGTGCCTCCGCCACGGCGCGCGCGATGGCGAGGCCGAGGCCCGTCCCGCCGCCACCGTCCGCGCGCGTGCGGGCGTCCTGGCCGCGGTAGTACCGCTCGAAAACATGAGGGAGTCGCTCCGCGTCGATGCCCTCGCCGGTGTCGGCCACGGTCAGCACGGCGACGCCGTCGGCTCCGCTCGCGGAATCAGCGTGCGCGCCGAGCGTGACGGTGCCGCCGGGCGGCGTGTGGCGGATGGCGTTGCCGAGCAGGTTGGAGAGCGCGCGGTCGAGCCGTCGGCCGTCGGCGGAGACCATCGGCAGGCCGGGCGCAGCGTCGAGCGCGAGCGTCAGGCCGGCGCGCCCGGCCATCGGTGTCCAACGCGCGGCGAGGTCAGACACGAGTTCGCCCAGCGGGACGGGCTCCCGAACGACGGTCCGCTCGCCGGGCGCGTCCAGCACCGACAGTTCGAACAGGTCCGCCACCAGCTCCGCAGATGTGTCCGACAGGCGCCGCGCCGCCGCCAGAGACGCCGTGGCCTCGGCGTCTCGGCCCTCGCCGCCCAGGCGCTCGGCTTCTTCGAGGTGCGCGCCCAGCGCGGCGAGGGGCGTGCGGAGATCGTGGCCCACGTTCGCGACCAGTTCGCGGCGTAGCCGGTCGGTCGCTTTGAGGCTTTCCACGGACGCCTCGACGCGCGCCGCCAGTTCGTTGACCGCGATCCCGAGGCGGCCGAGTTCGTCGGGGCGGTCCGGGTGGCGGACGGGCAGACGCGCGGCGTAGTCGCCGTCGCCCAGGCGTTCGACGCGGTCGGTGACCTCGCGGACGGGGCGCACCAGGCGCGCGGTGAAGGCGGCGCCGAGCGCCAGCGCCAGCGCCAGGGCCAGCAGGACGGTCACGCCCATCGCGCGCACGAAGGCGCTGCGCGGCCCGCCGCGCACGGCGTCCACGGTCTCGGTGAGCGGGCTCACGAAGACGGCGCCCGCCGG
>JAULKR010207762.1:0-16300 GCA_032356305.1 Prasiola linearis | reverse complement strand
AGCTAATGTGCTTTTTCAATAATTTTTTTTCAAGATGTATTCTAACCTCTGAAGGTAAAGTAACTGAAAAAACTTTATCTGCGATTCCTATACCCAATAACAATAGATTCCGACACTTTAAGCGGTGGGTTTCTTGAAGAAGCCAAGTCCAGCGAATTTTTTGTCCGTGCTTTTCTATGATAGCAGCAACATCATACACGTATTTTAATATTCGCCATCTTTCTTTGCCGCCGTGATGGAGACACGTAGTTAGTAGAAGCCCCTCAGGGGTAAACATTCGGGTAGTTACTCCATAGAATTCTACTTCCTCAGTTAGAAAAAATAAATCGTGTAAACTGTAGTGCAGTTGATGTAAACGTAAACCGATACGCCAGTGCGCATCAAGGTGAGAGATATCGCCAGCATTCTTACGCTTGACAAATCCATACTCACAGTTTTTTTTAACGTAAGTGGGTAGATAGTAATCAGGTAAGTGTAGGACAGGTGAGTAGTCTTCTGCTGCTAATGTTCTGGCAAGAGCAGTAAAATCCTTGACATAAAATAGGAAATCTATATCTCCCGATTCTCTGATTCCTGGATCGTCATAAGCACTTTGTGCAAGTACAATACCTTTGTAAGGAACAACGGTTATGCCTGCACGCTGGAAGAGCTTTAGTAGATAGACGAGTTCTTGAGTACGTCGTAATTGGGTAGCAGAGAGAAATAGATTTAGGGCATGAGTTTTCTGATCAAGAATCTCCTTGTTGTCTTGCTGTTGTAGTTCTCGATAAGCAATACCTCTAATTCGGTGGTGGGTAGTAAATTGCTGAAAATTTGAAAATTGTCCCTTCTGCTTGAAATAAAGGTGATTTAGATTCATTCAATTATTCAATAGTATCTAATTTTTGGAATCCTAAATGCGATAGCGTTCAATACAGGAAAGAGTAATTTTATTACAACTAACAAACATTTCTAAGAGAGTAGTCCACCAAATACCTAATCTAAAGAGGAGTACTGCCAGTTACATCTTCTAGCCCACTGATTGTGCCCCCTTTTATCTCCATATAAGAATACTTAGTTACCTTAGGCGTAATCCAGGCCTGTTTAGGAGAATTGTTTTTTTGATTATTCATTAGATTAAGTTTTTAATGTTAATTTGATTGGTTAATATTTAAGTTTACTATTTAAAATAGAGATATTTTTTGCCTAAAGATAAGATATTAATATCAATGAAATCTAATTTTTATTTTTGATAAACTTCATGAGTTGCATGTAGATAAAAATCATAGAGTTACTCATTACAATTTTTAATTCAGAGTTACGATAGAAGGTAATTTGAGCAGCAACTTTTTCGAAGTCGACAAAATCTGTCTCTTGATATTGGCTAATTTCCTTTGACCTGTTCTCGATTTCTTCCAATGATCGAGTTACAATACTTATAATCGAAGGAACATTAAAAGTACCGCCTAATTTTTTTTGATTTCTAATTGCTTCGGGAATTTTATTTTTTATGCAAGTCCGAAATAACTGTCTACCCCTTCCAGAATAGTATTTTTGTTCAAACGGAAGGCTTTTGTAAAAGCATAATAAGCGTATGTCACCCAGTGGAAAAAATATTTTGATCCGATTAGCTAGAGCAGCATTACTTCGATCTTCTAAAGCTATCCGCTGAATTGGAAATTGAATCATCCTTTCTTCACGATTGTACTTTGAAACAGTACCTATTAATGATTTTTTTTTGATGCTCTCTTTTTTATTATAATCTAAATATTTAGGATTTAAGAAATGCCAAGAATCGATATTACTTCCTTTTATTTTAACTAAACCTCTACGGTAATGATAACCTAAAATTTTCCTAAAATATTTGTAAACACTGCGCGGCTGTTCTTCGTATTGCATTTCCTCCCATAATTGTAAGTACCTACCTTTTTTAAGCAGATCATTCTTGTAAGAACTGTACCGATGTGTCACCATTTCATCACCTAAGTATCCTGAAAATAATGACCTCACTCTTAATTGGTTTGCTGCTTTTGCAGGTAAACTAGTCTGTCCCAAGTTAGTGAGTTGTATGCCATCTTGCAATTGCATAGCTTCTTCAATAAAGTCGAAGAAGTTAACATTTTCTGTAGTAAGATAATGGGCGTTTTTACCTAACTTAAAAAACTTGACTAACTCATCAATGTGTACCTTTTCATCTTTATAAGGATATACTGTACCTCTTTCTTCATCTGTGAGTACATTAGAGAAAGTATGTAATTCCAAGTCTCGTTTTTGAGTTTCTTTTTGAACTAAAGCCGTTATACTGGAGGAATCCAAGCCGCCACTAAGTAGGCTGCCGATAGGAAAATCACCTTGGACACGACAACTTATGGCTTGCTCCAATAACTCAGTGAAGGCACTCACATATTCTTCATCCGAAGAAAATCTTGTTTCGTGAGTATCCGATAAGTCCCAGTATTGCTCTGTATGAATGCCATTTGCATTAACCACTAAAAAGTGAGCGGGTTTCAGCCGATAGACATTTTGATACTCGGTAGAAGTATCGCTAAAAATATAGCAGACTACATCGATCAAATACGCTCGATTAATAGTTTTAGCGACTAAACCAGATGCAAACAATCCCTTTTTTTCAGAAGCAAAAACAAAAGATTCTGGATCATGGTAGTAGACAAAAGGTCGAATGCCAATTTGATCACGGGCGCAGAATAATTCTTGTTTATTTTCATCCCAGATAGCAAATGTAAAGGCTCCAATTAGGTGTTGCAGACACTTCTTTCCCCACTTTTGATAGGTGAGTAAAATAAGTTGACTATCTGTAATTAAAAGCCGAAGGGTAGGGGAGAGGCGGAGAATATCGTACAATTCTTTTCGATTATCAATCCGAGCATCAGCCGTGATGGTCAAACGAGTTGCTGAATCGTGAAAGGGTAGCACCTCGGTAAATGATTTTGGATCGAGGTGCAAGTTTAGATGCCCTAATCCTCCATATTCCCATCTATGAAGTCCCTTACTATCTGCATTCCAGTGATTCATGCGCGATTGCATCGCGGTTAAAGTATTTGGCTTTAATGGCCGCTTTTGAGGATGATAAACTCCGAAGATTGCGCTCATATTTTCATTTAAGCGAACCGAGCAATCACTCGATATTTATCAAGTTGATAATCACCCGTAAGGACTATGTCTTGGTGACAAATCCAGGCGTGCCCTTTTAGTATTTCTTTTTCGGTTTTAAATACTCCGATGTAAGTTATTGCTGATAATCTACGCCAGCGTAAGAATATTTTCATAGCAATTGCTTGTACATAGCAGTTTGTTGCGCCCGGTATGAAACTACAAGCTGATTGGGTTACTTTTTTTATTAAATCGAATTGTAAATCAGGTTTGGAAGGGCTATAATTTATTGATGTGGTAGATATTGGTTTCCCTAAAATCTTTTTAAAAATTCGAAATGGAATAAATCGGTGTAAGAGTTTCGCTACCAATAACCATAGGGAAATCTCTATGAATAAAAGTTGAGTAGTAAATTTCCATCGCCGAAAATTACGAAAACGCGCAATTGATATGGGTACTTTATAATTAAGCATTGTAGCTGTTTATTTGACTATTTTTAACAAGCCAAACTCGCTTAACTGATTCAAATAAGCATAGGTATCGGTTTGACAGATATCTGGGGTGACCAGAAATTTTTCTGATAGATGATCACAGATTTTCCTTACAGAGACAGGCTGTTCTATTTGCTCCCAGATCATTGTTCCAATGCTATTCAAATGTAGATAATCACTGGTATTTAAATCTAAAATTACCTTCTCTCCACCTAGATCACTAATAACTATTTTCTTTTTTGATCTTTGAACAATAGACTCGTTATTAATAACTATCATACTCTATTTGATTTAGTTGTTGCAGAATAAGTTCAGTAATTTCTGTAAAAGTATCGGTAGTGATTGAGCGTTTTAGTACTTGTACTGGAACGCGTTCAGCTATTTTTAAACACAAATTAAAATGAGTTGCCTCTTGGTTTAATCCTTGTACATAAAAATAACCATAAGTGAACTGCCGTAGCTGTTGAACGACATCCATTCCACTTAAAGTAGATAATTTGACGGCTTCGATTTGCTGCGTTGGTTCTAGTATAAATAGCTGTTTTACAGTAGCAGTTTTACCATAAAAATCTTGTGAAAAATTGATACTATACTTTTCAATTTCATCCCGAATTCGTTCTATATCTTTGCTATGGTAACCACTAGGTGAAAGGCTTTTCTTCCAAAGTTTGGAACGAGGAAAAGAAGATTGAACCCTGATATCGCCCTGCTGATCCAGATAGAGTAAGCTCACATCATCGGTCATCATTTTTAAACCAGACTTTCTGAGTAAATTGAGCGTAGTAGATTTACCAGCTCCAGAATCTCCAGCAAATAAAATCGCTCCTGCGGGAGTATAAACAGCACTAGCGTGTAACAAAAGAGTTCCTCCTCGCTGATATAAAATTGCGGAAAAAACAATTCCTAATAAATAGAGTCTTATATTCTTTTCTGGAACACCCTTTTGAGGTTGAATAAGAATTTTCTTACCAGAAGTGACAAAGTAGGTTGCGGTGTCTCTTGCGCAGCAAATAAATTTGTTTGCGGTGAATTGGTATTGAAAAAAGTTATTCGCACGCTGTCTACTATTAAGTAGGGTAGTGGGGACTGCTCCAAAAGATATTTGTATATCAGTATCTACTGTGTGTGGAATCATAATTAGCTCTGGACACTCCAAAGAAGAGGTTATAGTTAAACCAAATGCTTGGTAGTAATACATCAACTATGAATATTGGTGACGAGTTGAATTTCTTTTCAGTTTAGTGTTTTACAACTCTGCAAAATTGTCTACTATTTTCTACTTCTGCCACCACTTGATAAACACCAGCTGGATAATCAGATAGATCAATTAACGCAGAATTATTTAAATTCATTTTTAATATCAACTGACCCGTTGCAGAGAAGATTTGAATGGGAAATTGTTGCTCAACTTCGTTTGGTAACTTTATAGTAAATATGCCACTGGTCGGATTGGGAAAGACAGATAGCAGAGAAACGTCTTCCAATCTAACATTAATAATTTGAGAGTAATTAATGGTTCCGTCCAATTCTATAGCCTTAATGCGATAATAATTATTTCCATCAACAGGAGTAATATCTAAATGATTGTACGCTATTTGACCACTTCTAAAGTCTACATCTGCTAAAGTTGTGAAGATTTGATTATCCAACGAGCGTTCCACTGTAAAATAATCTATGGATTGATTATCCGCAACTTTCCATTCCAATTGTGTCTGGTTGTCGTCATTCAAATATCCAGAGAAATCAATTAAATCAATAGCTAATACGCCGTCGCAACCCTGTACAGTGATAGTCGTATTACAAGAAGACTGATTACCTGCCCGATCAAAAGCTGTCAGTTCGATGGGAATATTTTCTCCTGCATTTGCACAGGAATAGGTATTTGTACCACTGGTCACTTCGTAGCGAACTATGCCACAATTATCAGTAGACCCCTGACCTATATTCATCAGATCATCACTAGACAGAACGTAAACTTCATCTGAATCTATATTTATAGTAAAGCTGTTGCACTGAATGACTGGTGAGGTTATGTCCTTAGGAACAAGTGCTACACTGTAAACACCAATGTTTCCATTGTTATCATTTGCGACAATTCTTACCACACTATTTGTATTGTGTTGAGCATCCAGGACCGTGCCTGCTATTGGAGTTTGGGTAAGTGAAATATTACTACTACAATTATCAGCGACGTTTGTTACCAGTGGTAACAAATTTGGAATAGTGATTTTACAATTGTTATCGATATTTACATTCTGGTTAGCCGGCTTGGTCAGGGTAGGGGGATTCTGATCTTTTGCAGTGAGGATAACCGACTTACTAATATTATTACTGTTTCCATCGTTAGCATTGATTGTAACTGGAGTAGTAGCATTATGAACAGTACTTATTACTGTTCCAGCAGCAGGACTCTGTACAAAAGTAATGGTGTTGTCACAATTATCCGTTGCCGTTAAATTGCTAATCAAGTTTGGAACGTTAAAACTACAGGAGGAATTAAGTCTAATATTTTGAGCACTCGGAGCGGTAAACTCAGCAGGTAGGTTATCGACTACTTCAATTGTTGTATTACAAGTAGCAGTCTGTCCAGCGTCATTAGATACAGTAAGGGTAATCGGCATAGGACTTCCGAGATCGCTACAGGAGTAGTCAATACTATTCGCGTCATTGATCTTAAACGTTAGATTAGAACCCGAACTACCATTGTTTACTTCTATCGCATTTAGAGTAACATCACCATTGCTATCTAATGGTTTTTCAATACCCATTACACAACGAGCCATAAATGCTACCGCTTCTTGAAATTCGTAAGCACCAAGATCTATAGTTGCTGTTCCACTACGAATAGCATCTACCTTACGGGAATTTCCAGCCAGATCTTCAAACTTGTTCGTTGCCAAATTATTACCTACGTCAATCGCAGGAGACTGTGACTGAAGAGTATAATCATCACTGGGAGGATTATTATAGAGAGGATCAGAATCAAGATTGTTTCCTCCGTCTATGACACCAGCATCTAAATTGAGAATTCCATTGGGAATTCCATCCTCGATAATACTGTAAGCAATGTTTATATTATTACCATCTGGAGCATCATAAACGGAGCTATTATCCCAGAGGATACAATTCATAAAAGTGGGACTTGGTTGACCACCATCTCTAAAATTGCGACCAATTATACCACCACCACGAATAGCTGTATTACCAGCAAAAGTACAATTTGTAAATTCAGTTGCTTGTCCAGTATTAGCATCATCAAAACAGAAAGCTCCTCCTTTTTCATTTGCCATATTGTTAATGAAAATGGAATTGACTGCTGAGAGTCGTACCATTCCTGCATCACCAACATTGTAGATAGCTCCACCAGAAAACGAAGCACCGTTCCCAACTAGAATACAGTCTTCTAAGGTCGTAGTCGTACTACCGAAAATTCCAGAATTATAGATTGCCCCGCCATATCCACCAGCTGAGTTACTATTAAATTCACAGGAGATAAATTCAGTATTACTGATCCCTCTTACGCCATAATTATAAACTGCACCGCCCGATATAGCTGCCTGATTTTCTAAAAAACTACAATTGATCAATGATGGATTACTATTACCCTCTAAGCCATAGTTATACATACCTCCACCAGAATAATCACTATTATTTCTTCCTATAGTACATCTTTCAAAAGTGGGGCTACTGTTTCCACCATTGTTTCCATTGTTATAGATGGCTCCTCCACTGAAATCAGCATGATTGTTGAAAAAATTGCAATCCACAAAGTTAGGACTAGCGTTTCCATCTATACCTAAATTGTAAATTGCTCCTCCAAACCTTGCACTTTTATTGTTTATGAAAGTACAATTCTTAATCGTGGGATTAGAAGTATTACCGATGCCCGAACCATCGTTGAACCATCCACCACCTCTAATCTGAGAACTAGGAAATTCAACTAAAGGACCGTTAGCATGTCCACCACTTATCTGGAATCCATCCAGAACAAATTCACTAGATATGTTATAGCTATGGAGTACGTTATACGCATTTTCACTCATGTTAAATGCTGGAAAAGCACTTGCGTTCATGTTAATAACTGGTACGTCATCATCAGCAAAATCTCCAGAAAGTATAGTCTGATTACCAGTACTGTTCCGTTGTTGACGAATAGTTTCAGTTCCTATAAAACCACCATAGATCTCAGCATCACAGATGAAATAAAAGGTGTTGGTACGAACATCAGCTGCCGTACTGGACATAAACTTATCTTGGGTAGGAAGGTACTTGCCAGCTGCTACCCACACTTCAATATCTGGACAGGAGCACGTAGTACTGATACCTTGTTGTAAGTCTTGATAAGCATTTGCCCAGTCAGAACCGTCATTATTTCCATTGGCATCAATGTCGACATAGATAACATTATCAGTAAATCGATCGCAAATTTGACCTGTCTTTTGATTGTTATTAATCATTATTTCTATTGGAGAAATTTGTTCGATTTCATCCAAGTAGGTTGCATTTTCTTCAAAAATTTCATTGGGAAGCCCTTGAAATGCCTGTATGGGAATAGAGAAAATAAAATATAGAAATATAAAAAGTGATAAACGAGTGTAAATTAAATCGTTCATAGGATAATAATTTTGAAGTTGAAGCAATATTTATGTTTTTCTGATATTTTTACTCTCCACTGCGAACTGGAAGGAGTAACCTACACTCTTCAAATCCACAACAAAGTTGTTTCGATTTTCTTGCCTGATAACTCTACCTTTTAGTCCGATCAATCTACCAGCAAAGATCTCTACTTGATCACCAATCTTTAGCTCGGTCGGGTAGCTTTCGAGTTCGACTTCTTCCATAGTTAGTCGGCGAAGAATCTCAATTTCTTGTGTTGGAATGGGAATGATGTCTTTACCAAATCTGATAAAGGAATGTACATTGGGTAACTCCAATACCCGCGCTCGTTGTCTGATGTCTATTTTAACAAAGACGTAACAAGTGATAAGTGGAATTTGGTAACGTTTGGTTCGGCTAGAGTAGCGTTTGACTTTTTCGTAAAGGGGAAGGTAAGATGTTATTCCTCTTTCTAATAACTGTTCGTGAACGGCTTTTTCACATTTATATCTGGTATAAACGGCGTACCATTTCTCCGTCTTGGAGTCTGATCTGTAAAGCATTGATTTGTTTTCTTTTTGGTTAAATAATGAAGTTTTGGGTTTAACATGTATTGGGTTGAGTTTAGATAGATAGAAAAGTAGCCGACGTCGTATGGTGAGTTATCAAAAAATCAAAAAGCATAGCTTTTTGGTTATTATAAAATAAATACTAAGATAGTGCATTTTTCAAAAGGAGACTTACACTTGGTAGTGTAAGCCTCTTATAATAGATACTAAATTGGATGATGTGCGATAAATTATTCCGGACAACCCTGATGACAAGGAGTTGTGATAGGACAGGGTTCTGATGCTTGATTAGTTTCTACATCAAAAGTAGCAATGTAGATGTAACTGATCCCATAGAAAGAACCACGCATTTCCCGATTATTTTGAATGGTAGTTACGGTCACTACTGAACACTTCTCTACTGGAATGGACGTAGTTGCTTCCGCATCTTCATTGTATAAATTAGAAAAATCAACGCAGCGAGTTAGTTCGTAAATATAAAACGCTCGTTGTTCTCTGGTGAAATCTACTGGAAAGTTGATGTTGAAAATTTCTGTACCATTAATGGCTACGTCATAATTTTCGTTAACTAAATCATCACAGTTACAGTTTTGGTAACGTATGGGTAAAAATGCAATTTCTCCCTCTAAAATTTCATCAAAGAGAATTCCTTTTTCCCTGTTCAATGTAACGTTAATTAAGGTTACAGTAGGCGAATCATCAACGTCTATGCTGTTAATAGTAATTGTAACTTCACCCATATCACTAATGACCGTAGAAGCATCTGCACCTTCAACAACTAATTCGTCGTTACTTCCGAATGGGATGATGGGCGAGAAACTAATTTCTATAGGACCATCAAGTGTATTATCGCCTTCCTGAATAGATAACGTGAAGTCGATACTGCTCAGATAAGGATTAACTTCGCTGTCATCCAATTGAGTTAAAAATTCTTCTTCGGTAGTAGCTGCACCGATAACGACATTGTGATTGGGTGTCAGACATAATTCGGTTGCTTCTGTTACTGCACCTGCGGGAATATTGACTGTAAACGTTAAAGGAATTTGTACCGTATCAAGATCGTCTTCATCCAGTTCTTCTAAGTTAGGAATAACCTGTGCGATAGTATCTTCAATTACAAAATTAGTAGCGCCACCAGGTAAAACCGTCACACTATTTTGCTTTTCGGTTAATCGAATATCCCAGTTAACATTAGTAATCAATGCACAATCTTCGATATCAATTACTTGTGAGTAATCTACCTCAAATTCGAAATCTAGAAATCCTTCTTTACTAACCATCACCAAGCCAGATTCTGGAACGTTATCTTCATCAAAGCTTAAATCAACATTAAACAAACCTTCATCATTCGTTGTGATACTGAATAATTCAGAGGTCATAGTCGCGTCGTCGATCGGAAGTAAATCCTTTGCGTTGACTAACCGACCCGATACGTTAAGTAAACAGCCGTCGGCACGGAAGGACAATTGTCCGTTTTTATCTACCGACAATTCTTCGTCGATAGTATTCACATTACAACCTGCTAATAGACCAACGCTAAATATAATTGCGATGATTTGATGCAGATTAATTGATAATATTTTTTTCATGATCAATTGAGTTTAAAGAAATGATAGAACTATAATTATTAAAAGTTTGAGTTGAGAAAAAAGGGTTGAAGGCGTTGGAAAAATGGTTTTAAACCAGATTCGGTAATATATTCAGTGGCGTAATTTTGAGTGCCAGAATAGGTATATCTAAAGTAGCGGTCTACTTGAAAGCTGACTCGCTTGGGTCGATGATATTTTTTTGGAAACAAAGGCAGTGACAGCCTAAAGCCATAATTCTCACCTCTATCTGTGAGATAAGTGAAGAACCCAATATCCACTTCTCCGAAGTAGCGATTGACTTCAAAACGCAGCATATTTTTGAAATAAAGCACCTTACCATATTCCAGAGTAAGCTGAACCTCACCAAATTTTAAGTAATAGTCGATGCCCACCAAATAGTCGGTGTATCTGATTTTACCTACCTCCCAAGCCTTAACTGGTTCTGGGCTTAATCGTTTTTGTGGATAGGAAGCATAACCAGTATAACCAACTTTAGCTCTTACGAGCAAATCACCATTAAAAAAGTTACGCCCAATTTCACTGCTAATTCCGTAACGGTCTTTAGTAAAGTAGCCCGCACTAATGTTGGCGAACAAGGAGCCAGGCAGTCGAACGATTTGGTCAAAACCAATAATGCGCGGTCGCCAGATTTTCTCGGCAGCGATATCGAATTCATTACTAATTGGAATCGTTGCTTGCAAAGTGACTTTCGCTCCCGTCCACAAGAAGATGTGCGCAGCGGGAAGTAGATTAAGTTGATGAATAACTGGATCGGGAAAACCGCCGATTGCTAAACGCAACTCAGGGCGGATATTGAAAATAACGCTATACTGTCCCTTATTTTTAGTTGTTCTGGTAGACTGATCTTTGTCTGATAATCAGAAAATCGCTCTTTATTAAGCGCTTCTATTTCTTTGACCACGGCTGCAAAAGAAGCAACATCGTAGCGATAGCGTCGGTTTTCATAAAATATATTTATGCGGCTATCTTCTTGCTCGACGCTTACATTCTGAAATCCTTTTTCGATAAGTTTATTCTCAATTACTTCCGTAAAATTTTTCTCGTCTTCTTGACTCAGTACAATAGTAGGGGAGAAGGCAATTAAACCAAACAGTAAGAAGGCAATCGTAGACTGTGTAATAGTATTGAAATTAAATATCAAATTTGAAATAAAGTGTTCCCCCAAAGTTGCGCAGTTTGAGTAAACTTAGGTTTATAAAGACAGTGTTTTTGAAATGACCACCAACGCTCACATTGACATCGTCGGCATCGTATTCTATTTTGGTATTTAGAAATTTCCAGTGCGCAGCTACACCACCAAATGGACCTTGTAAGTAATTACTCAATGTCTCTTGTAGTTTAGTACCATAACCCGCCGAAGCCGTTAATAAAATATTCTTATTATCAAGATTAAAATTTTTAGTAGCCACCACGTAAGCGCTGTGCGCATAAGAAACTCTAACCAACAGGTCACTAACGCCTACCGAGATAGTTGGCCATTTTTCGGTTTCTTTAAAAAGTCGAAATTTTGCGGAGTAGGATCGATCACCAAGACCTGGAAATATATTTCCAATTTCTCCAATATTATTAGGTCGAATTAAGCGAATGGTTAGCTCCATAAAGGACATATAACCAATGTTAGCATAGTACATATGTTCGCCGACCTGATAGTCATCACTAATGTCCAAAAAGCTTTTACTGTCAGGTATCAAACTTGCTCCGATACTCACGGAGCGATTAGCAGTTAGCTCCGCAGAAGGCGTAATTAACAGCCCTGCGTAACCCAACAAACTGAGGTTGTCAGTTGTGCCAGCAGGTATCACAACTTGTGCTTGCAACTGGTTACTACTAATGGTTAACCAGATTATTAGAAAGCAAAAGAGTAATTTAATACCAGTCCTCATGCTGTAATTTATTGTACACTTGCTGGATGCCTTGCTTTAATTTAATACGGTAAGACCAGCCAAAATTATTCAGCTTACTGACATCTAATAATTTTCTTGGTGTTCCGTCTGGTTTGGATAAATCGTGCTCAATAGTACCTGTAAATCCAGTAATCTGTTGAATGATTTGAGCCAATTCCAAGATACTAATATCTTCTCCCGTGCCTACGTTGACTACCCCAGATTCATTGAAATGCTCCATCAAATGTAGACTGGCAGCGGCGAGATCATCCACGTGGAGAAATTCGCGTTTGGGCGCTCCACTTCCCCAGAGTGTTACCGTCGGTTGGTTCGTTTTTTTAGCAACGTGAAACTTGCGAATCAGTGCTGGTAAAACGTGCGAAGTTTTTAAATCATAATTATCATTGGGACCATATAGATTGGTTGGCATTGCTGAAATAAAATTGCAATCGTATTGCGCGCGGTAAGCGTCACACAATTTAATTCCTGCAATTTTAGCAATAGCGTAAGGCTCATTCGTGGGCTCTAAAGGACCCGTTAATAAAGCCGATTCTTGTAGCGGTTGCGCTGCTAATTTAGGATAAATACAGGAAGAACCGAGAAATAACAGCTTTGATACTTTCTGTAGGTAACTAGCGTGAATGATATTACTTTGAATCATCAAGTTATCGTACAAAAATTCTCCCCGGTAAACATTATTAGCTAAAATACCTCCGACTTTAGCAGCAGCTAAAAATACGTAATCTGGTTTTTCAGCAGCAAAAAAATTAAACGTGGCTTGCTGATTCCGTAAATCAAGTTCTTTGGAAGTACGAGTAATTAGATTATCATAGCCAGTAGCACGTAGTGCTCTAACTAGTGCCGAACCGACCATTCCACGGTGACCTGCGACGTATATTTTAGCTTCTTGATGCATGTAATTTGTATCAATAGAAAACAGTAAAATTCTCTATTCGTATTGGTTTTTTATTTCAAAACCAGCTAGTTTGAGTAATTGATTCTTACGAAATAATTCTAAATCTGATTTTACCATCTCACTGGTCATCTTTTGCAAATCATATTCTCGTTTCCAACCTAATTTCTCGTTTGCTTTGGTTGGATCGCCCAGTAGAAGTTCTACTTCAGTAGGTCTAAAGTATTGTGGATCAACTGCTACTACCTCTTTGCCAGGAAGCAATTGATATTCCGAATTACTACAGGAACTCACAATGCCAACCTCGTCTAATCCAGAACCTATAAATTCTAACTCTACGCCAATTTCAGCAAAGGACATTCGTACAAATTCGCGTACCGTCGTAGTAACACCCGTGGCTAATACAAAGTCCTCTGGAGTGTCCTGCTGCAACATCAACCACATGCCCTGAACGTAGTCTTTAGCGTGTCCCCAATCGCGTTTAGCATCCAAATTACCCAAGTATAGTTTTTCCTGTAAACGCAATCCGATCTTGGCTACGGCGCGGGTAATTTTTCTTGTGACGAAGGTTTCGCCTCGTAGTGGACTTTCATGGTTAAACAGAATGCCGTTACAAGCATACATACCGTAGGCTTCCCGATAGTTTACAGTCATCCAGTAGGCGTATAATTTGGCTACTGCGTAAGGACTCCGAGGATAGAAGGGCGTGTCCTCGCGCTGCGGGGTTTCCTGCACTAAGCCATATAACTCAGAAGTGGAAGCCTGGTAGAAACGCGTTTTCTTGGTTAAGCCTAAAATACGGATTGCCTCCAAAATTCGAAGTGTTCCTAAGCCATCAGCATTTGCGGTATATTCGGGTAAATCGAAACTTACCTTTACGTGCGACATGGCACCAAGGTTATAGATTTCATCTGGTTGTATTTCTTGAATGATGCGGATCAAATTAGAAGAATCCGTCAAATCCCCATAGTGTAGAATAAAGTTACGGTCGGTTTCATGTGGGTCTTGATAAAGGTGGTCAATCCGTTCGGTATTGAATAAAGAAGAACGTCTTTTGAGACCATGTACGATGTATCCTTTATTAATCAGTAATTCAGCTAGATAAGCGCCATCCTGTCCAGTGATACCCGTAATTAATGCTATTTTCATGGAGTGTTGTTTATTCAATGGTTCTTTTTCTGATTGCTTGGGCGGGGTTGCCCTGATAAATGGTATAAGCTGCTAAATCTCGTGTAGCTACGGACTGAACGGATAGAATAGCGTGACTTTTGCACCGTACTCCTGGACTTACTACTGCTTTCGCTCCAATCCATACGCCGTCCTCCAGTGTTATTTCTTGAGCAGTCAGGTCAAAGGCTGATTTTTTATAATTGTGATTACCCGTAAGTAGTAACGCACCTTGGGATAAACAAACATGATTTCCAATGGTTACCTGTACTAAATTATCAATCCACACGCCTTCGCCAATCCAACTATGATCTCCAATACTCAATCGCCACGGATATTTAATATTGACATTTGGTTTAATGACTACGCCCATCCCTATCTTTGCTCCAAAAAGGCGCAAAATTTTTACTTTCAATCCAGACAAAGGATTCCACGCATTTTTTAGCAAAAGTAGATTGATGAAGTACCAAAGGATCATTTTGATCTTACCCGCACCCGTATTAAACCAGCGATTATTGAAATTCGATAAATCTACTTGTTTCTTTTGCTTGGTTTGTTGGTCAAGTAAGTTATTCATTCTTAATGTAAGCCCGACTTAATTTAGTTTTACGAGGAATTTCAAATTTCAATGCTTTTTTAGGATTGACTTGTCGATTAAGCAGTTGTTTTTTGAAAAAAGGTAGAAACTGGATAATCTTCCGAGCAGGTTTAAGCCACGTTGTCAAATATATTAGTGGAGAGCTGTATCCGTTCTTTAGCCATGCCTGACGGTCTTCGTTGTTCGCTTCAATTCTGCTTTTTATTTCCACATTTCCCGCACCACCGAGACGCATTTTTACTAGTATTTTCGGTAAATAGTACGCCGTAATTCGATGACGATAAAAGAGCCGAACCATCATTTCGTAGTCAGCCGCAAGTGTAAGATTTGTATCGAAATAACCATATTTTTTAATCAGCTCTTTTTTTACAAATAGGGTAGGGTGCGGCGCCATCCAACCCATCAGTAGGTTAAGTCGATTGTATTGTCCCGACTTCCAGTAGCGATACACATAATCCGTATTCTCCCGATCTACGTACCACAAATCCCCATAAAGCATCGTTGGGCGATGCTGGTCAATAATGGCTTGTACCACATTTTCAATGACGTAATTATTTACATACAAATCATCTGAATTCAAAAAGCAAACGTAATCTCCTGTAGCATGCCAGATCCCCTTATTCATAGCATCATAAATCCCTTTGTCAGGTTCTGATACAAAATGATGGTTGGGAAAACGTTGCAAATGTTCTTCGATAATAGGCAGTGTATTATCAGTAGAAGCGCCATCAATAATAATATGTTCAATGTTTGCGTATGATTGCTGTCGAACAGATCGTAGGGTGTCTTTTATTGTATTTTCACTGTTATAAGATACGGTGATAATTGAAATACGTAGTGTTTGTTGTGGGTTTGGGATCATAAAGGGGTGTTTACAAATGAAGTTTTTAAGTCAAATGATTACAAGTAGTATTTATTCTTTGATACCTCTTTGGTATTCAATTAGTCGAAGTGCAAGTAGTATTTCGGCGAACATCCGTTGAAAGGCATAGTACCAACCACGCCATCCATCCAGTATTCCACCTTTTAATATTAAACAATAGAAAAAGATGATAAAGGGTGCAAGTACTTTTGTTTTGCGAACTTTATCACCCCAACTCAGTTCTGCTGTTGGTGTTTCGGATAGTTTTTTTACTTCTATTTTCATATAGCGATCCTGCGCCCAGAGCCAGCGGGATAGGGTTTTGCGATCGTCGTGGTGGATGTGGTGCTTTAGTGAATCAATACTTCCGCCAATCTTCACCTGATGAGCATGTCCGTCGTTCTGATAGCTAGCTTTGTTTTTTCTGTATAATACTTTTCGGGGAGGAAGCAAGGTCGCTCTTAACGGTTTACTAAAAACACAATATTTGAATGGAACAGAATAGCCGTTAATATTAGGGT